>PVKV010029055.1:0-24140 GCA_004027835.1 Alouatta palliata | reverse complement strand
AAACCCCGTCTCTACTAAAAATACAAAAATTAGCTGGGCATGGTGGTACGTGCCTGTAGTCCCAGCTACTCGGGAGGCTGAGGCAGGAGAATTGCTTGAACTCAGGAGGCGGAGGCTGCGGTGAGCCGAGATCGCGCCATTGCACTCCAGCCTGGGTAACAAGAGCGAAACTCCGTCTCAAAAAAAAAAAAAAAAAAACAAAATAGAGAAACCCTGATTCATAGGCCTTTTCACCGAAAAGGGTCACTGCAAGTACCATACCTGATGAAGCTAGATCCCCCACCCCCAGCTCTGTTTTTGTTTGTTTTTAAGTTCTGCGCTAATTAGGGCTTTCTCTCCCTGTAGCCAAGATTAGTTTGGGCCCAGACTCCAAGAGACAGGAGTCACTGGGTTTGTTCTTCTTTTAGCTCCTGGATTCCTGAACCTGAAATAGCAAGAGATTAAATCCCTAAATCACAGAAATAGAGTGTGAATTCTGGGTAGGGCTTGTGCTTAAGAAGCATTTCATGTGAAATGTTTGGCATAAGCACCATCATAGTTTAAGGGGCTTTATTTTTTTTTTGAGAGAGTCTTGCTCTGTCGGCCAGACTAGAGTACAGTGGCTCGATTTCAGCTTACTGCAACCTGCACCTTCCAGGTTCAAGCGATTCTCCTGCCTCAGCCTCTCGAGTAGCTGGGATTACAGGCGTGCGTCACCACTCCCAGCTAATTTTTGTATTTTAAGTAGAGACAGGGTTTCAATTTCACCATGTTGGCCAGGCTGCTGTCAAACTCCTGGCCTCAAGTGATCCACCTGCCTTGGCCTCCCAAAGTGCTGGGATTGCAAGCGTGAGCCACCATGCCCACTGTTATTTTACTGTTCTGTTTAAAGAGTTATACCATGTGTATTTATTAGACAAATATTTACTCACTGCCTGCCCTCCACCAGGAACTCTGCCAACTCTGGGGATAAATATACAAGGTCCCTGCTCCCAGGAATTGATGTCCTAGTAGAGGGGAGACAGATGGAAATCAAATGGTGATAGGTTTGTAAAGACGATAAAGTGAGGGGTTGTGAAGGAGATGGACTAGGGGTCAGAAGAGCTCTCCAAGCAGTTGTCATTTGAGCCAGACCTGAATAAGGGTAGGTGCCAGCCGAGGAGAGGCTCCCAGGTGAAGGGAATGGTTGGTGCAGAGGCCTAGGGTCAGAACTAATTGAGCATTGGCAGAGGGTAGAGAGAAGGCCAATGTGTTGGAGCCAGGGGCAGGGAGAGGAGAAGTACAAGCTCAGGGAGGTTCAGATGATGCTGGATTTTGAGGGCAGCGTGAGGAAGTAGGATTTTATTCTAACAGTGTTTGATCACTGGAGGCAAGGAGAACCAATGGTGCGGGGCGAAAGGGGACTCAGGGAGAGCAGCTGGAAGGTTGCCTACTGGACCAGGTGGGAGATGATCTTGCATAGATGAGAATAGAGATGGAGCAGGGTTAGATTTGGCAAGTTTTTTTTTTTTTTTTTGGTCAGAGTCTGTCTCCCAGCCTAGAGTGCAGTGGCACTATCTCAGCTCACTGCAACCTCCATCTCCCTGGTTCAAGCAATTTTCCTGCCTCAGCCTCCTGAGTAGCTGGGTGTACACCAACACGCCCGGCTAGTTTTTTTCTATTTTTAGGAGAGACAGGGTTTCACCATCTTGGCCAGCCTGGTCTCGAACTCCTGACCTCAGGTGATCCACCTGCCTTGGCCTCCCAAAGTGCTGGGATTATGAGATCACAGGTATGAGCCATTGTGCCCGGCCCTTAGCAAGTCTTTTGGAAACAGACCTGATAGAACTTGCTAATGGATTTGGTTTGGGAAATTGAAAAAACAAAAAGGCCAGGCATGGTGGCTCATGCCTATAATCCCAGCGCTTTGGGAAGCCAAGTAGGCGGGTTGCTTGAGGCCAGGAGTTTGAGAACAGCCTGGTAAAAACATGTCTGTACTAAAAATACAAGAATTATGTGGGTGTGGTGGTGCATGCCTGTAATCCCAGCTTCTCAGGAGGCTGAGGCACAAGAATTGCTTGAACCCGGGAGGCAGAGGTTGCAGTGAACCGAGATTGTGCCATTGCAGTACAGCCTGGGTGATAAAACAAGACTCCATCTCAAAAAAAAAAAAAAAAAAATGGATAATGTAGAGAAAGTGAACCAACTGTGAATATTGTCAGGATGGAAAAAAAAGAAATTTTCATCCTGGTCATTTGATCCAGAACACCTGCTCTCAAGCAATCCTTATCTTTCCACCTCTGCCTCCCTGGGATTACAGACGTGAGCCACCACCCTAGGCCATCCAGATCTTTGGCAAATGTTTCTCTAGATCAGTCAGTGCCATTTAATATTTGACTGCATCTGGGTTTCTCAGCCTCGAATTGTTGACGTTTTGGGCCAGATCATTCTTTCTTGGTGGCTGTCCTGTGCACTGCAGGGTGTGGAGCAGCATCCCTGGCCTCCACCTGCTAGATGGCAGTAGTAGCACCTCCAGTTGTGACATCCAGAAATGTTATTGCCAAATGTCCTGGAGGGGCAAAATTGCCCCCAGTTGAGAACCGGTGGGCTACGTGAAGAAGACTTTAACAGATTAGGGCTTATGTCACCATAGGAAAATATCTAGAAATGTTCAGATTGGACAAAGGGTTGAGGGATTCTGCATAGCACTGAGAGAACTGTTTCAGATTTAAGATACAAAGTGATGTCTGACCAAGTGTTCACACTTATAGGAGTATACTCATACACACATGTGATTGTATAAATGAAACTATCACACAAACGTACAGATTTCTAGGATGATTTACCTGCGTCCATACAAATAGCTATACAGACCACATATATATACACATACACACACATACATACCTATCTATACACACACATATGTATATATGTATATGTGTGTGTATGTATTTTTAGTAGAAACGGAGTTTCACCATGTTGGCCAGGCTGGCTTGAACTTACTTTAGGAGGTAAAATATATATATATGTACATATATATATACATTTTTTAATATATATATATATATTTTAAAAGAGATGGGGTCTTACTGTGTTAACTAGGCTGGTCTTGAACTCCTGGCCTCAAGTGATTGTCCCATTCTTGGTCTACTGAAGTGCTAGGATTACAGGCATGAGCCACTGTGCCTGGCCAGACCTAATATATTAAAACCTAGATTTACACATAGAACCTCTGAGAATATTCTCTTTGCAAAGGCTTGATAATGATTTATTAAAATTCTATTTAAAGACAGAAGTTTCAGCAACACACCTATTTTATATAACAAGATATACCTGTGTGTTTTCCTATAAACACATGTACTAGAATGCATTTACTAGTCTTGCTCTGGTACCCAGGCTAGAGTGCAGTGGTGCGATCTCGGTTCACCCTCCACCTCCCAGGTCCAAGTGCTTCTCTTGCCTCAGCCTCCTGAGCAGCTGGGACTACCGGTACCTGCCACAACGCCTGGCTAATTTTTTTTTTTTTTTTTTTTTTTGTATTTCTAGTAGAGACATGGTTTTACCATGTTTGCCAGGCTGGTCTCAAACTCCTGTTAAGTGAGCCACTTGCGTTGGCCTTCCAAAGTGCTGGGATTACAGATGTGAGCCCCTGCACCTGGCATAAATATTTTATAAATATACACATATGTATCTCTGCCATTTGTTTTATTGAATCCAAGATACCATGGATTGTATTATCATTGTGTATCACTGAGAAAAAAGTACTACCTATTTAACTATGAAAAGTCATTGATTGTAAGATATATCCTGATTTCAGTGAGGTCAAAATGTAAGATGTCTGAAGATCTGTCTTATGTGAAATAATGGGCTTTAAAAATGAGTATCTATCTGGTAACAGCCAGGGTCAAAGTCTTCCACATTCCACATTCCTGGTATGGAATGCTCACATCAGGAAGTGACCTCCTTCAGGATGGAAGCCAGTTTTTTTTTCCCCGTACTCCAGCTGGAGTACAGTGGTGCGTTCTTAGCTCACTGCAACCTCCGCCTTCTGGGTTCAGGTGATTCTCCTGCCTCAGCCTCCCGAGTAGCTGGGATTACAGGTGCACGCCACCACACCTGGCTAATTTTTGTATTTTTGGTAGAGACGGGGTTTCACCATGTTGGCCAGGCTGGTCTCGAACTCCTGACCTCAGGTGATCCACCTGCCTTGGCCTGCCAAAGTGCTGGGATTACAGGTGGGAGCCACCACGCCTGGCCTGGAAGCCAGTTTTCATATTAGTAAGTATCACAGTCATTATGGTCAAAAAATTCATTTAACTTACGATCTTCATCAGCCACTGAGAATCTTCCACTGGAGTAGAGAACTGAACTGGAACTGTGGGTCAGTCAATGAAGAAGCTCCAATCTCGTGCCTACTCTTTCAGAAGATCCTGTGCGAGGTTTTGGGAGAAACAAAGATGATGATCTCAGTGTTGGAACAAGGTTCTTAGAAACTGATAAGGAGGGAAATTGGTAGCATAAGAGAGAATGAAATAAACAAGGTGTGACTTACTTCCGCTTTGATGGTGTGAGATTAGGGTATGCTTCTTAGTTGTGAATCTAGGTGGGATTATTATTTTTTTCTTTTCCGTTACTTTGAGAAGCTGGAGATTCTCAAAAGCAAAAATGGGTCCAAGTGTGAGTAAATAAGTTACTTGCGTGTCAAGGAGATTTTGTGGCCAAAGTGTGGCCTGCTGGGAGGGGACAAGGGAGGGAGGCTAGACCGATGGACTAGGCCAGATGATATGGGGTAGAAGGCCTGGGCTCAGTTGCCTTTATGATGTAGATAGGTGGGAGCTTTCGAGTGTATTTGAAAGAAATGATGTGATGGGATGTGTATTTCAGCTTTAGCAGTGTCTCTAGGGGTAGGAAGACCCATCAGGGAGTGGGAGAAATGGGGAGATGGAATCCATACCTCTGAGTGCAAGGAAGGAGGGCAAGGGCTGCATGTTTTTAGCCTTGATGATGGGGAGGATACAGGCAAGTGAGAGGGGCCTTTGAGTTTCGCATATTCCTTCTTTGACCAGCAGCAGGTTCTTTTGAAAAAACCTGAAATGCATTGAAAAGCCTTGCTATTTTGGCCCCATAATCAGCACCATCTTGCATATTCCTGATCTGGCTATCTCTTCACTTTCTTCCCCTTCAAGTATTCGTAGGAAAATGAGGTCTCCATTCACTGGGCTCACGGGCACAAAGGTTACTGTGAGTCATAGTTGACCAAACCAGTGGTGGGGAGTGCCAGGATTGAGTCACCATGGTGGAATGTGGCCTGTGGGTGCTCTTATTGCCCTGGGTCATTTAAGTGACAACTCCCTCTGGGAATGCATAGTGTCGCTCTTTGCCATGGGGAGACAGTGGCTTTCCGGTGTCTGGGTGGTCAGGGAGTGAGAGGGTGTGTGTTTGAAGCATGTTGTCTCCTGCCCCAGAGGAACCGCTGCTGCTGGCTGAACTCAAGCCCGGGCGCCCCCACCAGTTTGATTGGAAGTCCAGCTGTGAGACCTGGAGCGTCGCCTTCTCCCCAGATGGCTCCTGGTTCGCTTGGTCTCAAGGACACTGCATTGTCAAGCTGATCCCCTGGCCACTGGAGGAGCAGTTGTAAGTATTCTCATTCTCCGGCCTCAAAGGATGGGGACTGGGAGGATGTGTTTCCAAATTATTCCTCATTCTTTTGCTGCCTCCCTGCCCAAGAACCAGAGAGAGGGAAGATGGCTACACGATTCGGGGTTTCCAGAGCCCCAAGTTCTGTATATGTGAAAGTCAGTTCTGTTAAGATTATGTTAGCCCCAAGTTGGCTTTTTTTCCCATAGCTTTATTGAGATGTAATTTATATATCACACTGTTTGTTCATTTAGATTATACAAGGCAATGGCTTTTAGTATCCACAGAATTGTGCATACATCACCGTCACTTGTACTTTATTTATTTTTTGAAACAGAGTCTCGCTCTGTCTCTCAGGCTGGAGTGCAGTGGTGCTATCTTGACTCACTGCAACCTCTGCTTCCTGGGTTCAAGCGATTCTCCTGCTTCAGCCTCCCGAGTAGCTGGGATTACAGGTGCACACCACCACACCCAGCTAATTTTTGTATTATTAGTAGAGATAAAATTTCGCCATATTGGCTGATCTCAAACTCCTGACCTCAAGTGATCCACCCACCTTGACCTCCCAAAGTGCTGGGATTACAGATATGAGCCACTGCACCCAGCCCGTAATTAATTTTAAAATATCTTTATTTCCTCCGAAAGAAACCCTGTACCCGTTAACCCCCAACCCTCCTGTACACTCATCTACTTTGTCTCTCTAGATTGGCCTGTTCTAGACATTTCCTATTAATGGAGTCATACAACACGTAGCCTTTTTTGACTGGCTTCTTTCATTTTATATAATGTTTTCACAATTATCTGTGTTCTAGCATATACTAGTACTTCATTTCCTTTTATTTAATTAATTAATTAATTAATCTATTTATTTTGAGACAGAGTCTGGCTCCGTCGCCAGGCGCTAGGCTGGAGTGCAGTGGCGCGATCTTGGCTCACTGCAACCTCCACCTCCCGGGTTCAAGCAATTCTTCTGCCTCAGCCTCCCAAGTAGCTGGGACTACAGGCGCACACCACCATGCCCAGCTAATTTTTGTATTTGTAGTAGAGATGGGGTTTCACCATGTTGCCCAGGATGATCTTGATCTCTTGACCTCGTGATCCGCCTGCCTCAGCCTCCCAAAGTGCTAGGATTACAGGCGTGAGCCACCGCGCCCGGCCACCATTTCCTTTTATTGCATTGTATGGAGATGCCAGATTTTGTTCATATATTTATCAGTTGATGGTCATTGGGTTGTTTTTATGTTTTGGCTATTACAAATAGTGCTGCTATGAACATTTATAAAGAAAATGTGTGTTTTCTGTGTTTAACTATTTGAGGAAGTGTCAGACTGTTTTCCAGAGTGGCTGGACCATTTTACATTCCGACCAGCAATGGATTCAGGTTCCAGATTCTTTATATCCAACTCTTGTTATTGTCTGTCTTTTTTATTATCCTAGCGGGTAGCTATCCTAGCAGGTGTGACGTGGCATCTCATAGTAGTTTCGTTTTGCATTTCCCTGATGGCTGTGGATGTTGACCATCTTTTCTTTCTTTCCTTTTTTTTTTTCCTTTTGAGATGGAGTCACTCTGTCACTCAGGTTGGAGTGCAGTGGCATGATCTTGGCTCACTGCAACCCCTGTCTCCTGGGTTCAAGCGATTCTCCGGCCTCAGCCTCCTGAGTAGTTGGGACTACAGGCGCGTGCCACCATGCCTAGCTAATTTTTGTATTTTTAGTAGAGACGGGGTTTCACCACATTGGCCAGGCTGGTCTTGAACTTCTGACCTCTGGTGAGTCACTGCGCCTAGCTGAGCATCTTTTCAGGTGTTTCCTGGTCCTTTGTATACCTTCTTTGGATAAATGTCTATTCAGAGCCTTTGCCCATTTTTCAGTTTGTCTTTTTATTATCAACCAAGTTTATTTTATTATTTTTTGAGAGAGAGAGAGAGAGGATCTTGCTCTGTCATCCAGGCTTGAGTGCAGTGGCTCCATCACGGCTCACCGCAGCCTCAATCTGCTGGGCCCAAGCTGTTGTCCTGCCCCAGCCTCCCAGGTAGCTGGTACTACAGGTGTGCCACCATGCCCAGACAACTTTTAAATTTTTGTAGAGATGGTATCGCCTAAGCTGGTCTTGAACTCCTGGCCTCAAGCGATCCTCCCGCCTCAGCTTCCCAAGTAGTTGGGATTACAGGCGTAAGTAATGGTGCTTGGCCAAGTTTAGTTTCTGATACTAGTTTTTCTTTCTTTGGGATGGACAAGTCCCAGTGTCAGAATGCTGTGTGCTCCCATTCAGATGGCCCAGCGTCTGTAATTTCATTTGTCCCAGGGCAACTCTGTGTCTGCGTTTATACATTCAGCCAGCCTTGGTTACATAGTTTCTTTTTCTTTTTCTTTTCTTTCTTTTTTTTTTTTTTTGAGATGTAGTCTTGCTGTGTCACCCAGGCTGGAATACGGTGGAGCAGTCTCGGCTCACTGCAACCTCTGCCTCCTGGGTTCAAGCGATTTTCCTGCCTCAGCCTCCTGAGTAGCTGGGACTACAGGTGCGTGCCACCATGCCTGGCTAATTTTTTTGTATTTTTAGCATAGATGGGGTTTCACTGTGTTGGCCAGGCTGAGTTGCATAGCTTGTTTGTGTGACACTGAGTTAGGGGCTGTAAGTCCTGAGGTAAATCAGACGTGGCTCTTGCCCTTGAGGCTCTTATTTATTTTGCTTTAAACATTTTTTATAAATAACATATTAGATTTAAGCTTTTATAAGTTGGATCTGAAACTTGCCTTGATAAGAGGAAATGCTGATAGGAGTTTGCTGAGATGGGTACTCTGCATTCCACTAGGGTTGAGGGGGGTACATTGTGCAATTTCTGGAAGGAAGCCAGGGAAAATGCATCAGGGACCTGAAAAGTGTTCTTCTGGGCTGGGTACAGTGGCTTACGCCTGTAATCTCAGCACTTGGGGAGGCTGAGGCAGGTTGATCACTTGAGGTCAGGCGTTCGAGACCAGCCTAGGCAACATGGTGAAACCCCGTCTCTACTAAAAATACGAAAATTAGCTGGGAGTGGTGGCACGTGCCTGTAGTCCCAGCTACTCGGGAGGCTGAGGCAGGAGAATTGTTTCAACCCAGGAGGCGGAGATTGTGGTGAGCCGAGATCGCGCCATTGCACTCCAGCCTGGGTAACAAGAGCGAAACTCTGTCTCAAAAAAAAAAAAAAAAAGAAATCTCAGAAATGGTGTCATCTATTTATATATACTGATTTTCATCATGAAATTAGTTGTATAGCAAGAAAATTGGAAACAGTTTGAAATTCAGGGATGAGAGTATGGTTAAGAAAATTGTAGCATTTCCATATGATATTTTTGCAGCCATCAAATTTTGTTATATGTTTTTAATCACAGTTTTCAGTTCCTTCTGTGGTCAGTTTAATGATAATGCCAAAGTCATACACTGTTTACTGATTTTCCACTTGGAATACAAGGGATGCTCCTTCATTTCTAGACTTGACAAATAAGTAAATTTATTATGTGAATTTATAGTCTGCTTTTTTAAAAAAGCACAACCTGGAAGATCTGTCAGTTTTCTGAAAATCACTCTTGTATTCAAATACGTACATTACTATAGGTAAATATATCTTTTCACTATTAACTAAGGAAAATGGAAAAAGATATTTGAGTATTAATCCATTTTTCATATTTATTATTTAACATAATGAGTGAAATGTTACTGTTTTATATGTTATGTGAGAAGTTACTGGTTTTGAAGAAAAATCACACTTTTTTTTTTTTTGGAGACAGTCTTGCTCTTCATCAGGTCAGTGTGGTGGCACATCTTGGCTCACTGTAACCTCTGCCTCCTGGATTCAAGCCATTCCCCTGCCTCAGCCTCCAGAGTAGCTGTGATTACAGGCGTGTGCTCCCACACTCAGCTTCCTTTTTTGTATTTTTTTTTTTGAGACAGAGTCTCACTCTGTCGCCAGACTGTATTGCAGTGGCACAATCTCTGCTCACTGCAACCTCCCCCTCCCCGGTTCAAGCCATTCTCCTGCCTTAGCCTCCTGACTAGCTGGGATTACAGGAACACGCCACTATGCCCAGCTAATTTTTGTATTTTTAGTAGAGACAGGGTTTCACCATGTTGGCCAGGTTGGTCTCGAACTCCTGACCTCAGGTGTTCCACCCACCGCTGCCAGATTATGTTGGCCAGTATGATCTCGATCTCCTGACCTCGTGATCCGCCTGCCTCAGCCTCCCAAAGTGTTGGGATTACAGGCGTGAGCTCCCGTGCTTGGCCAATTTTTTTGTATTTTTAGTAGAGACAAGATGTCACTATGTTCTCTAGGCTGGTCTTAAACTCCTGGCCTCAAGGGATCCACCCACCTTGGCCTTCTGAAGTGCTGGGATTACAGGTGTGAGCCATTGTACTGGGCAAAAATCACACATTCTGAAGAACAATATTCTGAGGAAATATTTTCAGTATGAGGCTTATTGGAAAAACAGGCTATGGCTGGGTAAGGTGGCTCACAGCTGTAATCCCAGCATTTTGGGAGGCAGAGGTGGGAGGATCATTTGAGGCCAGGAGTTCTAGATCAGCCTGGGCAACACAGCAAGATCCAGTTTCTACAAAAAAAATTTTAAAATTAGCCTGGCATGGTGGCACGTGCCTGTGGTCCTAGCTACTCAGGAGGCTGAGATGGGAGGATTGCCTGAGCCCAGGAATTAGAGGCTGCAGGGAGCTCTGATCATACTAGGACGCTCCAGCCTGGGTGACAGTGAGACCCTATGTCTTAAAAAGAAAGCGGTTTGTGAAACCATAAAAAAAGGTCAGTTTGTAAAGCCATATATGCAATGTGATACTAGATTTGTTTTTAAAAGACATGTAATACACAAAAATTTATTGTGAAATGTTTAGAATGGTGGTGTTAGGATTATAGGTAAAATTTACTTTATTTGTCTCATTTTCACATTTCTCTTATGTTTCTCTATTATTTTTATAATTTAAAAGAATTGTTTTTTTTTAAGGGGTAGAGACAAGGTCTTGCTCTGTCACCCAGGCTGGAGTACAGTGGCATGATCAGAGGTCACTGTAGCATGAACTCCTGTTCTCAAGTGATTCTCCCACCTCAGCCTCCTAAAGGCATAGCCACCACACCATGCCAACAGTTGCTATTTTAAAAGTCTTCTAAAAGAGAATTTGGGCTATTTATATTCTAGTTAGGGTAGTTACATGTTTTTTAAAAATCACATTATGTGGTGCTTTTGATATTGAGCAAATAATTGATATTAACCTAATAATTATACTGCATTTTGATTGTTTTTTTTTTTTTTTGAGATGGAGTGTCTCTCTGTCGCCAGGCTGGAGTGCAGTGGCGTGATCTTTGTACTGCATTTTGAAATAAAGTTTTTAGAAATTTTAACTTCAGTGAAGCAAAATTCTGCCAATGAATCTGTCTTGCCTCATCAGCCCTTTCCCGCAGTATGACCTCCCTGCTTTTCATGTAACTCATCCCTTGATTCATTAGCAAACTCAAATCCAAGAGTATTTCTTGAGCATTAGGCCAGGATACCCAAGATCTTGTTTCCATTTCCAATTCTGCCCCTGATTTTGTGACCCCAGGAAAGTTAATAAGTCATAAAATGGAGATTTTAGTATCTCCTTCTAGAAAAATTGAATTTATGATATTAAAATAAAATAATAAATATGCTTTAATTCTTTTGGACTAAAGTAGCTACAGGTGTATTCCTTAATTCAAATACAGAATTAGGGCCAGGTGTGGTGCCACATGCCTGGAATCTCAGCGCTTTGGGATGCTGAGGTGGGATGGATTGCTTGAAGCTAGGAATTAGTGATTAACTTGGGCAACATAGCAAGACCCTGTCTCTTTAAAAAATTAAAAAATTAGCTGGGTGTGGTGGCATGCGCCTGTAGTCTCAGCTGTTCAGGAGGCTGAGATGGAAGGATCGCTTGAGCCCTGGAGTTGAAGGCTGTGATGAGCTATGATCATACCACTGCACTCCAGCCTGGGTGCCAGAGAGAGACCCTGTAGCTTCAAAAACCAAAATATATAAAACAAATACAGAAATCAGGATTTTATAAGAAATAAAACAAATGTAACTGGTGATTCCAAGCTGTCTTAAACCTCTTCCCATAGCCTGCCTAAGTGCTGTTTCTTATGATGGCAAATTCGGGGGCCAGCACCAGGGCCGGAGCCAGGCAGGTCTGGACAGTCTGTGGAGAGGTAGCCGATTGAAATGACATTCATGGTCACATTCACATTGTTTTGCCAGAATAGCAAGTGTCAGTCAGCCTATATTTGGCCATTTAGACCCAGCGGTTGGCAACAATTTTTTTTTTTTTGGAGATGGAGTCTTACTCTGTCGCCCAGGCTGGAGTGAAGTGGTGTGATCTTGGCTCACTGCAACTTCCACCTCCTGGGTTCAAGCAATTCTTCTGCCTCAGTCTCCGGAGTAGCTGAGATTATAGGCATGCACCACCATGCCTGTGCACCCCATCTGTACTAATTTTTGTATTATTAGTAGAGATGGGGTTTCACCATGTGGGCCAGACTGGTCTGAAACTCCTGACCTTAAGCGATCTGCCTGCCTTGGCGTCCCAAAGTGCTGGGATTACAGGCATGAGTCACCGCACCTGGCCAACTTTTTCTGTAAAGTAAATATTTTAGGCGTTGTGGGCCATAAGCTCTCTGTCTTGATTGTTTAACCCTGGTGTCATAGTGTGAAAGCAGCCTCAGACAATACCTAACCAAATGTATGTGGCGGTGTTCCAATAAAACTTTATTGACAAGAACAAAATTCCATCATTTGCTACAACATGGATGAACCTGAGGGACTTTATCCTGAGTGAAATGAACCAGGCACAGAGAGACAAATACTGCCTCATCTCACTTATATGTAGAATCCAAAAAAGTCTAACTCATAGAAACAGAGAGTAAAATGGTGGTTACTGGTGGTGAGAGAGGGAGTGGGGAGATATTGGTCAAAGATACAAAGTTCAGCTAAGCAGGGTGAATAGATTCAGAAGATCTATTGTACAGCATGATGACTGTAGTTACTAATATGTACACTTGAAAATTGCAAAGAGAGTAGATGTTACTGTTTTGGAGACAGGGTCTGTCTGGCTTTGTTGCCCAGTCTGGAGTGTAGTGGTGTAGTCTCAGCTCACTGCAACCTCTGCCTCCTGGCCCAAGCAATTCTCCCACCTCAGCCTCTCGAGTAGCTGGGATTACAGGTGTCTGCCACCACGCCTGGCTTGTTTTTGTATTTTTAGTAGAGACAGGGTTTCACCGTGTTGCCCAGGCTGGTCTCAAACTCCTGACCTCAGGTGATCTACCTGCCTCAGCCTCCCAAATTGCTGGGATTACAGGCGACACTGCGCCCAGCCCCTCCCTTCTAATTTTATAAATGGGCTTGGTTAAAATTCTTTCATGGATTTCACCACACAGTTGACAAAAATGTGATTTACTTAGAACTTTTCAGAAATATCCATAATACTGGGTTGCTGCAAAAGTAATGGTGGTCATTGCAAAATCTGCAATTATTTTCGCACCAACCTAATACGTAAAGAAGTTCAACTACATATGCGTTGGGTTTAGGATTTCTCACGGGACCAAATCTGACCTCATCCTGGCATTCAGCTTTCTCATTTCCATTTCCCCCAGCTTAACCTACCAGAGTGTGGTCAGGGTCACATGGAGACCTTTGTGCTGTGTTCTGCAAACAGTAAGCTTCGCATTTTCAGCTCAACCCCAGGGCTGGCCAGTGCTTGTGCCTTTGAGACATTGTTTCCTGGGTGCAGTGGTGGCCAGGGCCCCATGTTTTAGCTTATTTGGGCCTGTTTCACTGTAAGTTGAATTGTAGGAGAGGGTTGGGCTAAGAGATCTTCCAGGACAGGAAACCTCTACCCTGCCTTGTGAATTCCTTTTCTCTGTTGACTACCTTGCTGTTTGATTCTTGTGTGCATTACCATCATGGAGGTAAATGAAAGAGCCTCATAAATCAGTTGGAACATAGTGAGTGAAGGTGGAAATTAACATATACCAAACAAACAGTGTTGGCAAGACGGGTTTATTTTCCAGCTCCTTGGGGATTTCTAAGCTAGAGAGAAGGGAACTCATCAGGCAGGAGAGTGGCAGATGGTTATTCAGGCTCTAAGTTCTGCCCTAGTTCCAAACCTACAATATGCTTTCTTACTCATGGGAAAAACTGAGTGTCTTTTTCCTTCCACTCACCAAAACCCGAGAGAACTTTCTGAGCAAGCACGTGACTCCTGGAGCGTCTATGATTTAGTTATCCCACAAGGCAGGTCACCCCATTGCAGGGCTGTTGCAAATAGGTCGAGCCAAGGTCAGTGTAGCCCATGTTACATCAACTCTTTTTTTTTTTTTGAGATGGAGTTTTGCTCTTGTTGTCCAGGCTGGAGTGTAGCGGTGTGATCTTGGCTCACTGTACCCCTCATCCCCCGGGTTCAAACAATTCTCCTGCCTTAGCCTTCCAAGTAGCCGGGATTATAGGCCTCCTGCCACCACACCCACCTAATTTTTTTTTGTATTTTTAGTAGAGATGGGCTTTCAACATGTTGGCCAGGCTGGTCTTGAACTCCATACCTCAGGTGATCCACCCTTCTCCGCCTTGCAAAGTGCTGGGATTACAGTAGTGAGCCACCGCGTCTGGCCTACATCAGCTCTTAAAAAGAAACAGAAAAGTCATAGCAGATTGCACCAAAGTCCAGCTTGTTTCTAGGATTTAAAGTCTTATGTGGCCAGGCGGGGTGGCTCATGCCAGTAATCCCAGCACTTCAGAAGGCCAAGGTGGGCAGATCACTTGAGCTCAGGAGTTCAAGACCAGCCTGGGCAACCTGACAAAACTCTGTCACTACAAAAAATACAAAGTTAACTGAACCTTATGGCACATGTCTGTAGTCCCAGCTACTTCATGGGGTCTGAGACAAGAGGATCAGTTGAGCAGGGAGGTCAAGGCTGCAGTGAGCCATGATCGTGTCACTACACTCCAGCTCGGGTGACAGACCCTTCCCTCCATTCCCCAGGACTCTTAGATGTCCCAGGATAAAAAGTTGATAGACCTGGTAACAATGGCAGACTCATTAAGAAATCTCTGCTTCCCCCAGCATCCCTAAAGGGTTTGAAGCCAAAAGCCGAAGTAGCAAAAATGAGACGAAGGGGCGGGGCAGCCCAAAAGAGAAGACGCTGGACTGTGGTCAGATTGTCTGGGGGTTGGCCTTCAGCCCGTGGCCTTCCCCACCCAGCAGGAAGCTCTGGGCACGCCACCACCCCCAAGTGCCCGATGTCTCTTGCCTGGTCCTTGCTACAGGACTCAACGACGGGCAGATCAAGATCTGGGAGGTGCAGACAGGTAGGTCATTCTGGGAGGCTCGGGTGCATGTTCTGACCGTGTTGCCTCCCTGCCCCACTTGTGTTGCCCGAGGGGTGTGGCTGTGGCAGGCACACCTCGTACCACCTCTCTGGCTGACTGAGTCCCCTGCTCCCATGCCAGGGCTCCTGCTTTTGAATCTTTCCGGCCACCAAGATGTCGTGAGAGACCTGAGCTTCACACCCAGTGGCAGTTTGATTTTGGTCTCTGCATCACGGGACAAGACTCTTCGCATCTGGGACCTGAATAAACACGGTATGGGAGGTGAAGGAACTACTTGGCAACTCCAAAAATATTGCATTTGCTTTCTTCATTTTACCAGTGTCATTTTTATCAAAAACAGTGTTTCTTGATGTTTTTTTCTGTGATTGCCCCTTAAGGAGCCTTTTTAGACAGTTTTTTTTCGAATCGCCCCTGTCTGCCCCAAAGATAATATTGTACCAAAGAGAGTTTAGTACCAAACATATTATGTGTGTCTATTTAGGATATTTTAATACTAAAGATATATTGCATATCTACTTAGGTGCTGAATGCCTATCTATGCTGTGTATGTAAAAAAATGTAAGATTTTTTTTGGCTACCAAGAACTAGTTTTTACCCTCATGGGGTGAATTGCCTCTGTTAAAAATATTTGATCTAGAACAGGTTTTCTCATTGGCACTATGAATATTTTGGGCTGGATAACCCTTTGTCGTGGGCTCTCCTGTGCATTCTAAGACACTGAGCAGCATGCCTGGCCTCTTCTCTTTTGATGCCAGGAGCATCCTCTCCAGTTGTGACAAGCAGAAATGTCCCCATGTCCTGTGAAGGGCAAGGTCTCCCCAGGTTGAGAACCACTGATCTAGAAGTCCCTGTTGGGTGCTTCCTGTGAGAAACGGAGACTTTCTTTTTGAAGCAGACTGTAAGCCTAGAATAATTCTCTCAGGCTGCAGGGTGTCAGGTTTTGTGAAATTCTCCCTTGAGCAAACTATGTATGGGGGTGGCCCAGTAAGGAATTCTGTACATCTCTGGTTTGATCCTTAACTAGAAAGGTGATGTAAGAGGCCAGGTGCGGTGGCTCATGCCTGTAATCCTAGCACTTTGGGAGGCAAAGGTGGGTGGATCACTTCAGGTCAGGAGTTCCAGACCAGCCTAGCTAACATGGTGAAACCTCATTTCTACTAAAAAATACAAAAATTAACTGGGTGTGGTGGTAGGCGCCTATAGTTTCAGCTACTTTGGAAGCTGAGGCAGGAGAATTGCTTGAATCCAGGAGGGAGGTGGAAGTTGCAGTGAGCCGAGATCGCACCACGGTACTCCAGCCTGGGTGACAGAGCGAGACTCCGTCTCAAAAAAAAAAAAGAAAGGTGACATAAGAAAGGGGAATTTATTTCAATGCCATTTTCCCATCCCTCCAGCCCCTGGATGGGTCTCAGGGGCTGGAGGGATTGGAAGGTCACGAAGAAACCACTTGTTTCCATGGTGTGAAGACACTGGCACTCTCTCCCAAGCTGTGACCATCCATCTCCACATAGCCAGGGGAGGGACCTTTCTCCTGCCCTCTTAAGCAGTGAGCCTGAAAATTTGTGTCTTAGTCAGCTCAGGCTGGAAATGCCCAAGGCTGGGTAGCTTAAACAACAGACATTTATTTCTCACAGTTCTGAAGGTTGTGAAGCCCATGATTGAGGTGCTAGTAGTTTTGGAGTCTGTGAGCACCTGCTGCCTGGCTTGTAAACGGCCACCTTCTCTCTGTATGCTCATCTGGCAGAGAGATCTCTCTGTCTTTCATGTCTCTTCTTCTAAGGGCACTAATCCCATTCCTGAGGCTCCACCCTCATGACCTGTTGACTTCTTAAAAGCCCTACTTCCTAATACCATCACATTGGGGATTAGGGCTTTATGTGTAGGGGACACATTTAGTCCATAGCAACTTGTCAAACAAACTAAGGCGGTGCATGTAGTATTCTCATCTGAAGACATCTGATCACCAACGTAACTCTAGGTGGTTTCTTTTTTTTCTTTTTTGAGACAGTCTTTGTCGTGCAGTGGCACGACCTCAGCTCACTGCAACCTCTGCCTCCCAGGTTCAAGCGATTCTTGTGTCTTAGCCTCCCAAGTAGCTAGGACTACAGGCATGAGCCACCACACCCAGCTAATTTTTTGTATTTTTAGTAGAGATATGGTTTCACCATGTTGGCCAGGCTGGTCTCAAACACCTGACTTCAAGTGATCCACCTGCATCGGCCTCCCAAAGTGCTGGGCTTACAGGCGTGAGGTACCATGCCTGGCCTACTTTAGGTGGTTTTTGTCCAGTAGTGTGGAACCTGTAATCACGCCATCTGAGGTACTACTGATCAGGACAGCTTCTTCAAGGTAGTGCCTCTTTTTTTTTTTTTTTTGAGACAGAGTCTTACTCTGTTGCTCAGGCTGGAGTGCAGTGGCACAACCTCAGCTCATTGCAACCTCTGCCTCCTGGGTTCAAGCGATCTTATATCGATGGAGAATCTGGGTTCAGGCAATTCTCGTACCTCAGCCTCCCGGGCAGCTGGGATTACAGGTGTGCGCCACCACGCTTGGCTAATTCTCGTATTTTTAGTAGAGACAGAGTTTCATCATGTTGGCTAGGCTGGTCTCGTACTCCTGACCTCAAGTGATCCGCCCACCTCAGCCTCCCAAAGTGCTGGGATTACAGGCATGAGGCACTGCGCTCAGCTGGTAGTGCCTTTTTAAATGCTGGCTTAATGTGTGTACTGAGGCAGCTTGCCATCATCTCAGGAAGGTCCATGCAGTGGCTCTGGAAATCACTTGATGATTTGGAAGGAAAGACCAAGTGAGAGTGACTGAGGATGGATGGGATGGAGTAGGCCAGTTATGAGAGCTTTTCAAGTAGAGGAGGAGAATAAAGTTGTGTTCCCAGCTGCCAGGTGCTGCCCCCAGTGACCTGACATGCCTTAATTTATTCAGTACTCACAGCACCCTGAGATTTGACAGCTGAAGAAACCATGATTGACTTTTATTTTTTTGAGACAGTCTCACTGTGTTGCCCAGGCTGGAGTGCAATGCTGCGAACTCGGCTCATTGCAACCTCTGCCTCCTGGGCTCAAGTGATCCTCCTGCCTCAGTCTCCCGAGTAGCTGGGACTACAGGCACCATGACTAACTTTTAAAAAATATTAATTAAAGCACTTTGGGAGGCCAAGGCGGGTGGATCACTTGAGGTTAGGAGTTCAAGTCCAGCCTAGCCAACATGGTGAAACCCCGGCTTTACTCAAAATAGATAAAAATTAGCCAGATGTGGTGGCAGTTGCCTGTATTCTGTGCTACTCAGGAGGCTGAGGCAGGAGAATAGCTTGAACCTGGGAGGCAGAGGTTGTAGTGAGCTGAGATTGTGCCATTGCATTCCAGCCTGGCAACAGAACAAGATTCTGTCTCTAAATAAATAAATAAAATAAATCAAAATATTAATTTTTATAGATCCATACATCCACATAAACTTCAATAAATTCATATACATGACCACATATACAGGCTTATAAAATTCTTTTTTCTTCTTTCTTGCTTTGCTCTTTCTTTCCCAGTTGTCTCTCTTGCTCTTCCTGCTGTGGTCATCCTCCCCTCTTCCCCTGTTTCCTGGTACCCCGTGTCAGGAGCCTAGTATATATCCTTCCATATTTTTCTACTTGTATAATCCTATGTACACACATGCTTGCATTCATGGGTTTTGGGTCATTGTTTCACAAAAATGGAATCGTATATCTTCGTGTTTTTTTCCTGCATCTTGCATTTTTCATTAAACGGTACCCCATGGAAAAATCTGTCTCTAATTGCAACTGCGTTAATGGGGTACATGTACCACCGTTTATTCATCATCCCCTATATGGATGGGCATTTTTTTTTTTGTTTTTTTTTTTTTAAAAAAAGCAAGAGCTGGAGAGATTGTGAGTCACTCTGGGTTACGTGCTGAGTTAGCAGGGGAGCCAGGATTCAAACCCAAGCTGTCTGACACTAGAACCTGTGCCCCTAATGACGCCACACTGCTGCTTGTCTGGACATCCTGGCAGGGTTGGGAGTGTGACAGTCTGGAGCAGGAGCCTCATGACTACAGGGAAACCATTACAAAGTTTAAATGAGGGAGAATTGAAGCTAAGCACTCTCTCACAATTAGGAAGGATGCTTCAGGGTACTTGAGGTGGTTGGGGAACCTAAAAAGAACATTGTCTGCTATCAAAAGGTCCCTTTGATATGGTTTCCTATGAGGAAACCTTTAAGGCAATTCAAGATTACATAAAAAAAGTGATCAATACTCGAAGTCAGATGTTTGAGACCAGTCTGGCCAACATGGTGAAATCCTGTCTCTACTAAAAGTCAAAAATTAGCTGGGCATGGTGGTACACACCTGTAATCCCTGCTCGGGAGACTGAAGCAGGAGAATCGCTTGAACCTGGGAGGCAGAGGTTGCAGTGAGCTGAGATTGCATCACTGCACTCCAGTCTGGGAGACAGAGCGAGACTCTATCTTAAAAAAAAAAAAAAAAAAAAAAGTGGCTGGGCGTGTTGGCTCACACCTGTAATCTCAACACTTTGGGAGGCCAAGGTGGGCAGGTCCCAAAATCAGGAGATGAGACCATCCTGGCCAACATGGTGAAACCCCGTCTCTACTAAAAATACAAAAATTAGCTGGGTGTGGTGGTACGTGCCTGTAATCCCAGCTACTTGGAAGGCTAAGGCAGGAGAATCGCTTGAACCAGGGAGTCGGAGGTTGCAACGAGCCGAGAATGCGCCATTGCACTCCAGCCTGGCGACAGAGCAAGACTCCATTTCAAAAAAAAATATCGTACCCCTCTGCCCTACTACTGATCTTGTAGATTGTATTGAAGCCATAGGTAGTAGTTTCCGTGGGGAATTAGAATATCGTATTCACAGATTACGGTTGTTTAAATGACAAATCTCGTCCTATTTCTTACTCTAAATCAAAAATTGGACCCGTGGGCCCAGTTGATAGGAGCTGATGTGTATATTGGGTGGGGGGCATTACCACCCCAGTTCTCCCAGTCTTCCTGCTTTGTTGTTTGAGGGTTGGCTCACCGTTTGCTTCTTTTTCCTGCCAGGTAAACAGATTCAAGTGTTATCGGGCCACCTGCAGTGGGTTTACTGCTGTTCCATCTCCCCAGACTGCAGCATGCTGTGCTCTGCAGCCGGAGAGAAGTCGGTGAGTCTCCAGCATTATTGCTTTAATTCACTGAGACAGGGCGGTCTGAAGTGGTGGCCTGGTGTGTCTGAGGGAAGATACGCAAGTGTTCTCAAAATCATCCGCAGATCCACCCCAACAGAAGGCATGTTGGTGGGCCGTGGCCGCCACGTGCAAAACTCCCTTGTGATTTGCACTTTGACATGAGCCCAAAGATAGGAGGGATTTGGAAACAGATTGCTCCTATCATCAGAGGGCTGTTTCCCTTTACAAAATAGGAAAACGATTGCTTTTTAAATTTCTTCTTCTTGGAGTCTGAGATTTTAAAAGTTGCAGCCCAGATGTGAATCTAAATTTCCTTTGAACCATCACATTTGAATCCATCTAATTCGGATTTCCAATTCAAATCGTGTCAGTGCAGTTACTTGTTGAGCTTGTCCTGAGATCCTTTTAAGTGAAAAAACAAACAGGTATTGGAAATCTAAGAACAATTTGGGAGCAGTTGGTTTGAATTTTGCGTTACATTGAACCACTTGCTGTGACTGAAGGGAAGGTGGAGAGCTCATCATTTGGTACAGCCCAGGTGGTTCATCATTCATTTGTGGTTTGGAACTATGAGGGCTTTCTTAAAGGAATGAAAGTAAAATCCTCCTCTTAATCCTTCTCACAAAGGTTTAAAGTGATGAGCTAGGTAAGTAAGAGGCACGGTCTTGGGACAGGTTTCTGTGGTTCGCAAACAAGGTTGGGGGTGTAAAATGGCTTGGCAGGCTGCCACTACTTTATAGGGTGGCCCAAGTTCACATCTGACCCTTTTTTAAAAAAAAATTTGAGGCAGTCTTACTCTTTCGCCCAAGCTGGAGTGCAGCGACGTGATCTCAGCTCACTGCAACCTCCACCTCCCAGGCTCAAGTGATTCTTGTGCCTCAACCTCCTAAATAGCTGGGCTTACAGGCGTGCACCACCATGCTTGGTTAATTTTTGTATTTTCAGTAGAGATGGGGTTTTGCCATGTTGGCCAGACTGGTCTCGAACTCCTGTCCTTAAGTGCCCACCTTGGCCTCCCAAAGTGCTGAGATTACAGATGTGAGCCATTGTGCCTGGCCACTGACCTTTATTTTTGAGTGGAATAGACAGCACGTGGCTCAGGTCTTCGTCAGCATGTACTACCCTATTGGTCAACAGGACTCAGAAGCAGACGCAGAAGTCTCTGCACCTGCGTTTCAGCTGGTCTTCCTAAGGCTGGCCTGGTTTATTCTCCCTTAGAGTGAGCTCCTTGAGCATGTCCATTGGTTTAAATCCTCCAGAATCCAGACCAGTTACCTTGTTTAAACTGTAAGACAGGTTCTGGAAGAGCTGTAGAAAAGGGATAGAGAATCAGCTTCACCTGGCCGCAAGGCCTGCAGAGGGAATGGTGGTGGTGCCTTTCCCTCCCTCCATTGGAGTCCTAAGCACTTTGCTTCTGCCCTAACGAGGCACTTGTTACTTTCCACAGGTCTTTCTATGGAGCATGCGGTCCTACACGTTAATTCGGAAGCTAGAGGGCCATCAAAGCAGTGTTGTCTCTTGTGACTTCTCCCCCGACTCTGCCTTGCTTGTCACGGCTTCTTACGATACCAATGTGATTATGTGGGACCCCTACACTGGCGAAAGGCTGAGGTCACTCCAGTAAGGATTGAATCCCTGCTATGACTCTTTTGTGGGGGGACTGATGAGAAACCTGCCTGGGATTAGACATGTCTCTTTTAGAGTCTGGGACATGGAAGGGGACGAGCTGGATAAAAAGGCAGCATAGTGAGTCTCTTTTTCTTTTTTTGAGACGGAGTTTTGCTCTGTCACCCAGGCTGGAGTGCAGTGGTGCAATCTTGGATCACTGCAATCTCCACCTCCCAGGTTCAAGCGATTCTCCTGCCTCAGCCTCCTGAGTAGCTGGGACTACAAATGTGTGCCACCATTCCTGGCTAATTTTTGTATTTTTAGTAGAGATGGGTTTCACCATGTTGGCCAGGCTGGTCTCGAACTCCTGACCTCAGGTGATGGTCTTCCAAAGTGCTGGGATCACGGCATGAGCCACTGTGCCTGGCCTGGTTCATCCCTTCTTGTGATGCATTGTCAATTAAGCCCTCTCAGTTAGCTCTGAGTGTCTTCCAGTCTCCCGATTCAGGCGGCTGTGTGTACTTCTTTGGAATCAGCATGATGAAGCCTCAATATGACTCTTTATTTCCATTTACTAATAACTGTAGTAACAAGTTCAGAAAGGGCCTCTTATCGAAACTGTGCTTTCCACAATGAGTTTCATGTTCTGACAAACCTGGTCTCCTTTTTCCTTTTGTCTCTGTTGTTTCATGAAGCAAATAATAGGCAGTCCTATAATTATCATGTATCTTAGCCTAAAAAAGACTTGCAGTTTCTCTACTGTGGCATTAAAGTGAGAGCTGACCTAATTGGCATAAGCAAATTAGCACAAGGAAGTGTTAGTAACCCTTCAGCCCCTCCACAGGACACCTGGAGCCTTCTGAGATGCCCTTTTTTTTCCTAGTGTGTAAATCCCAAGCTTTTCCAGCACTTTTGTGGCCAGGGCAGTTTGGTTTCCTGCCTAGGGTGAGGATGGAGGGTGGAGAGCAGCCATCACTCAAGGCCTGCCATCCTGTTTCTTTCCTTCTCAGCCACACCCAGGTTGACCCCGCCATGGATGACAGTGATGTCCACATTAGCTCACTGAGATCTGTGTGCTTCTCTCCAGAAGGCTTGTACCTTGCCACGGTGGCAGATGACAGGTAACGAAGGGAACTCTCTTTATGTGGCCTCAGAGCAAGTGCTTGCAAGTAATGGCAGCAAGGCCCTTCTGGTCTGGCCCTGGGTCAGCTAATGTGTGGATATTATTTCTCCCCATCCAGACTCCTCAGGATCTGGGCCCTGGAACTGAAAACTCCAATTGCATTTGCTCCTATGACCAATGGTCTTTGCTGCACATTTTTTCCACATGGTGGAGTCATTGCCACAGGGTATGTATCTTAGCTGAACAGATGGGTGGTGGTTTCTGCTGAGTATATCATGTAGCTTTTTAAGGAAAGAAACCATCTAGAATTTTCTTGCCTGTGAGGATACCTTTAAGGCAATTCAAGATTATATAAAACTCAAATGATCAATTCTGCTAATACAGTGTGCCATTTTCTCTGAATATTTAACCTAAATGTAATTAAAGACCTGTAAGTCATGCCACCTAATGGGCCAAGTTCACAAAGGAGAATAAAATTGAGATGATGCATAATATATGGGAAACCATTTAGGGCTAAAAGACCACTTTACAGGTAACATCTATAATTCAGTGGGTGGCACTCTTCCCTCTTACTTTTGAAGTAACAGTGGTCAGATTTAGAAAGGGCTGTGCTGAGAGAGAGCACTTTGGTATCAAAGATGTCTTGAGGGTTTATAATCCTGTCAGCAGCCTTAATTATTCAGCAGCACAACTTTTACATTCATTTCCACGATCAGGATTACATGTTTCACTCTCTGAAGTCTCCTCCTCTTTCCAGTCAGAGTAGAAATAATATCCATCACAATGAAAACATGAACATCCAAGTTCTGTCTTAACACAGCGTCGGTTTCTGTTTCATTTCAGGACAAGAGATGGCCACGTCCAGTTCTGGACAGCTCCTAGGGTCCTATCCTCACTGAAGCACTTATGCCGGAAAGCCCTTCGAAGCTTCCTAACAACTTACCAAGTCCTAGCACTGCCAATCCCCAAGAAAATGAAAGAGTTCCTCACATATAGGACTTTTTAAGCAACACCACATCTTATGTTTCTTTGTAACAGGATAAATCTTCCTGGCAAAGGAGTTGTTGGAATAATGGGCCAAACATCTGGTCTTGGATTGAAATAGCATTTCTTCGGGATTGTGAATAGAATGTAGCAAAACCAGATTCCAGTGTACTAGTCATGGATCTTTCTCTCCCTGGCATGTGAAAGTCAGTCTTAGAGGAGGAGATTCCACTTGCACG
>PVKV010029054.1:0-24141 GCA_004027835.1 Alouatta palliata | reverse complement strand
GGGGTCTGTTGGGGGGAAAAAGGGGAGGGACAGCAGGGGGTGGGGAGTTGGGGAGGGATAGCATGGGGAGAAATAACAGATACAGATGATGGGGAGGAAGGCAGCAAATCACACTGCCATGTGTGTACCTATGTAACAATCTTGCATGTTCTTCACATGTACCCCCAAACCTAAAATGCAATAAAAAGTATATATATTTTTTAAAAAAATACACCCAGATTTGTTTTGGGCAGTGAATTATCTGGCTGGATGGGACACCTGTGCCAACTGTGGCATGAGCGTGGGTGAAATACTGGCACATCACAGACCAGGGGTAGGAGAGCTCAGAGATGACCCCGCACAACCCAGCCTTCACATGTGGAGCATGAGGCTCAGAGATGTTTGCACAGAAGAACTGGACGCACACTCTCACACACACACACACACACACACAAACATACATACACAAGCACATGCACACATGTACACATGCATGTGTACACTCATACATGCACACACATGCACTCACACACGCATATAAGCACACACATGCACACACACCCGTGCACACACACTCACACACCCTGCTTTGCACATTCCAAATCCTGTTTCCTTTCCAAGTGTGAGACTCAAGGCTCAGCTTTTCCTCTCTTAGAAGTTCATTCACAAATGAACCAGATTCATCTCTGAGTAAGAAAGGAAAAATTGGCAAAATTGCCCTGGACTAATGAGCATCAACAATTAGAACATTGCCCAAAACAGATCCTAAAAAATAATCATGTTGACACTCCAAAGCAGGAATGTTATTGTTAAAGAGGACAATGGAGTGGCGGGTAAGTATCCTCGATTGCCCAAATCTACAGGCCCCTGGTACCCAGCACTGTGGTGAGTCTGAGATCTAGCTCTGCAGTGGTCACTTGGAGAAGAGCTATTGCGGGCTTTCTCAGCCATCAAACCCGTCGGCTTTTGGTAGGGATTAGTTCCCCTAGAGACACAACCTGTCTGACCTGGCTCGCATGCATTTCATGAACAAACAAGAGTGTGGTAGTCAGTTTCACAAATGGTCTGTGCGGCACCCTGCAGCGCATGCTCCTACCACCCTCAGCGTGTCCATGGCCTGTTAGGTCTGCTCCGATTCATGCTCTGCAAGTCTCCCCAATGTAACTGGTAAGGGTTCTGCTAATATAATTTCAAGGGATAAAAGGAGTTGCCAGGTAATTCATTTTTTGAACAGGACATCAATGTGTAGTACAAAAGAGACTTTGTAACAGTTTCATTTTTCTTCACCTGGGAGAATTTCTCAAATTATAAAATGTTATGAATGGAACAATTTTATAGAAGAAAGAAAAGAGAGCAAGTGTAAAATCTCTCATGTCTAGGCTGGTTAGCATTTTTAATTGCCACCTTTGCATTTGTGGCCTCTTTGTGCCAAGTCAACACCTATGTGCTTTCATAAGATCGCTTACAGCAGCCCCTGCTCACCTTGGCCCCTTTCAGGTGAATTCACTGATACTCTTCACCCCTAGGATTACCCTTGCCCAATTTCTGAGTCAGGCCGCCAGTGTGCTGGGCCCCAGATGGGGCCTGCTTCTCTCTTCTAAGCTCCTTGTGTTCTTGAGAGGAGTACACTAGGCATCATTCAGCCATGGAGCCTCAGCATTCACCAGTCATCGTCCATGACCTCTTCCCACATTGACCCTATTTATAGAACTAGGCTTCTGGGTCTCATTCTCTTCGTACCTCTCAAAACTTCCATTGGAAATGTGGCTCCACCACACAGGCCAATTCACTGAAGTGTCTTTGTCAATCTCTGATGTTCAAATTTCTGTGCACATGGGAGAGAGTTGGTTTCTCATTCACTGACATCCTGCCTTAAAGGAACTGTCCCCAAACTTAAAAGCCACGTTTCATAAATTGTGAACCACTACCATCTTGGATTTCTATTTCACTCAATCTATTAGATGAGTCCTTGTTTTTTGAAGAAGAATCATTTTAGAGGAAATAGAGGTGACATTTTGAAAGCTACAACATTATAGCTTCAGAAAATATTTACAATTAGTGTAGAAATACTGTAGACTATATATAATGTATTATTTTTAAAATGAATTGTTCATTGTAATATTCATTAAAAATTAAATATAAGTGTAAAAGTTTATTCTGTCTTCAGTGTAAACATTCAATTATAATCACTTTCAGTGATCTTTATATTTCAAGTTTTTCTCTATACTATTTACTCAACTGAAATAACATTGCATGTGGTTTTAGTCCTGTTTTTATCCCTTAACATCTTCAAAGAATAAGCATTTTATCATAGCGTTCTAATCACACTACACAATCACCATAAATATTTTTAATGGTGGTATACAACTAATTAGGTGGATTTATTACCATATACTTAGTTTCCACCCATTAGAAGTATAAGCCATTTCTAAAATCTGCTGTTAAAAAGAACACTGCAATTAATATCTTTGTGTATATCAATGTTCCCCATTAATAATTATTTATCAGCATAAATTCACAGCTGTAATATTTCTGGGATGGACATAGAGACATGAACATGTTGCCAAACTGATTTCAAAAAGGATTTATGAGGTCTGAGACCACCTGCCTTGTGAGTACTCACCAGCCTGGGCCAAAAAAAAAATCGACTCATTTTGTTTTAAAATGTATTTTTCTGATTACTAGAGAGGTGAGCCATTTTTATTTGTGTGCTTGCTGCTTGGATATCCAAGGGAATTGTCTTTATTCAGTTTTTCATTAAATCATAGTGTTTGCATCTTATTAGTGTGTATATGTCATTTACTTAATACAGAATAAATGTTTGTCATAATGGCAACAAATATACACTCCATTTTCTTTTCATTCCATGAATGTGGCTATTATTTTATATGGATAAGATTTTTATTTTTGTGAAGTTAAATCTATCCCAATTTTGTGTTGTAAAGTCTTCTATTATTTGAGTAAAAACTAATATATCCTAATTAATTCCATTTTATTCATTTAGATTTTTTTGGTGTTTATTATAAGGTGGATTCTAATTGTATTATTTTTTCCCCAAGTAGCTGGCCAATTGTCTCAACACTATTTAATATGAAAATCTTCTTCATTAACTTGTGCTTTCTATTTTAGCAAATAATAAGCTAATATTTAAAAGATTCTAATTTGGGGCTCTCAGTTCTGTTTTGTTGCTCTCTATTTTTTAAGATAAAACTTTTTGAGATAATTATAGATTCACATGCAGCGGTGAGAAATAATACAAAGAGATCCCCTGTATCGTTTCCCCAATTTTCCCCATTGGTAATGTCTTGCAAAACTATAGTATGATGTCACAACCAGAATATTGACATTGATACAATTCACAATCTTACTAAAATTTCTCTAGTTTTATTTGTACTCAGGTGTGTGTGTGTGTGTGTGTGTGTGTGTGTGTGTGCGTGTGTGTATTTGGCTGTATGCAATTTTATTACATGAGTAGGTTTGTGTATCCACGCTGTAGTTAATATATAGAACATTTTCATAACAACAAGGATCTCTCTTATTGCCTTTTTGTAGCCATATCCACCTCTCTTCCTCCCCTCCATCCCATCCCTACCACTGGAAACCACCACTCTGTTCTCCATTACTATTTTTTTTTTTTCATTTAAAAATGTCACATAAATGGAAGTGTACAATATGTAACCTTTTGGGAGTGGCTTTTTTCACTCAGCATAATTCACTGGCAATTCATCCACATTGCTGTATGTATCAACAGTTCATTCCTTGTAATTGCAGAATAGCATTTCATGGGACATACATACCATGGTTTATTTAACCATTAACCTGTTGGAACACATCTGGGCTGTTTTCGGTTTTGGTCTGCTGTCAGCTTTGGGCTACTATAGCTAAAACTACTGTGAACATTCCTGTATGGGTTTTTACGTGAACATAAGTTTTCAGTTCTCTAGGATAATGCCCAAAAGTTCACTTGCTGGGTCGTATGGTAATTGCATGCTTGTTTTTTTAAAGAAACAGCTAAACTGCTTTATAGAGTTGCTGTAACATTTTACATTCCCAACAGAAATGTATAAGTGAACCAGCTTCTCCACATACTCACCAGTTTTTTATATTAGAACCATTTTTATTTTAGCCATTCTAATAGGTGTGTAGTGATAGCTCACCGTGGTTTTAATTTGTATTTCTCTAATAGCTAATGATGCTGAACATATTTTTTTGTGCTTATCTACCACCTGTATATCCTCTTTGGTGAAATGTCTGTTCATGCTTTCTGCCCACTTTATGATTGGATTGTTTGGGTATTTATACTGTTGAATTTTGAGAGTTCTTTATATATTCTAGATATTAATTCTTTGTCAGATGTGTGGTTTGCACATATTTTCTCTTAGCCTGTATCTTGTCTTTTTTATCCTTTTAATTTGGTCTTTTACAGAGCAAAAGATTTTACTTTAGTTTTATTTATTTATTTTTGCCTATGGATGTCCAGTTTCTCTAGCACTATTTTTTGAAAAGGCTATCTTTCCTCTTTTGAGTTGCTTTTGCATCTTCGTCAAAAATGAGTTGACCATATTTGTGTGCATCTATTTCTGGATTCTTTATTCCATTTCACTTATCTATGTATCTATGTGTCCTCCCCTCCACCCACGCATACTATCTTGATTACTGTAGTAATCATTAATATCAGGTAGAGTAATTGCTTCTACTTTATTCTTCTTTTTCAAGATAGTTTGAACTATTCTAGTTATTTGGCTTTTCAATATAAATTTTAGAATAAGCTTGTATATGTCTATAAAAATTTTGCTGAGATTTTGATAGGAATAGCTTTCAATCTATAGATCAAATTGAAAAGAAATTACACTTTCAGTATGTTGAATCTTCTAATTCATTAACTTAGAAAGTGTCACCATTTATTAAGGTCTTCTTTAACATCATCAGCACATTGTTATTTTTCAGTTAAATTTAGACCTAAGTGTTTCATTTTCTTTGGAGTGATTGTAAATGGTATTGTGTTTTAAATTTCTGCTTCCATATGCTTTTTGTTAGTATATAGAAATAAAATAGATATTTTGTGCTCATTTTCCATTCTGTGACCTTCCTAAACTCAATTATTGCAATTATTAATTCTAGAATATCCTTTTATGTTTTAGAAATTCCTTGGAATTTTCTACATAGGCAATCATGTCATCTGCAAATAGGAACCATTTCGTTTCTTTCTTTCCAATCTGTATGGCTTTATTTCTTTTTCTTGCTTTACTGCAGTGGCTAGAACTTCCAGTGCTATGTTGAGTATGAGTGGTGAGAATAGACATCTTTACCTTGTTTCTGATCTTAGGGAGAAAATATTCAGTCTTTCACCATTCAGTATAGTGTTTTGTATAGGTTTACTGTAGATACTCTTTGTCAAGTGGAGATAATTCTTCTCTCTTCCTAACTTGCTGAGAACTTTTATGATGAATAAGTGTTAATTTTGACAGATGTGTTTTTGCATCAATTAATATTGATTACCTGAATTTTTTGTTTAGCCTGCTGATATGATAGGTTACACTGATTTATTTTTGAATGTTGTATCATTCTTTTATATCTGAAATAAACTTCACTTGGTTCATGTGTATTCTCTTAATACATTGTTGGATTTGATTTGCTATTTTATTAAGGATGTTGGCATCCGAGTGTATAAACAATATTGATATCTATTTGTACTTTTTTGTACTAGTTGTCTAGTTTTGATATCAGGATATTTCTCTCATAATGTAAGTTGGAAATTTTTTCTATTATTCAATTTCCTGGAAAAGATTATATATAATTGGTGTTAATTCTTCTTTAAATGTTTGATAGAGTTTTCCAGTGAAACTGTCTGGGCCTGGATGTTTCTTTTTGGAGGAGTTTTTAAATTACAAATTAAATTTCCAGTATGGTTGTAGGACTATTTAGATTATTTAATCTTGGCTGACACTTGGTAGTTTGTGGTTTTGGAGGGATTGGTCAATTTATTCTAAGTCGTTAAATTTATTAGTAGAAATTATTTGTAGTATCCTCTTATTTTCCTTCTAATGACTATGAGATCTGTACTGGTGGTCTCTGCTTCCTAATATTCTCAATATTCCTAATATTGGTGACTTGTTTTTCTTTATTTTTATTTTTATTTTATTTACTGTACTAAAACTTTATCAATATTATTTCATTTTTTGATAAACCAGCATTTAATTTTATTTCATTTTTACTCATTTTTCTGTTTCTAATTTTATTGATTTCTGTTTTTTATGATTTCCTTCTTTCTGCTTGCTTTGGGCTTATCTTACTCTTTTTTTCCTAGTTTACTAAGGTAGCAACTTAGATTACCTACTCAAGACCTTGCCTCTTTTCTAATATAAGCTTTTGATGCCATAGATTTCCCTCTCAGTGCTGCTTTAGCTGCATCCCAGATATTTAATTAATTTCCATAATTTTATTTTCTTGGAGACAACCTCTTTGGCACATGGATTATTTAGAAGTGTGCTGCTTAATTTCCAGGCATTTAGAGATTTTTCTTTTTCATTCTTTCTGTTATTGATTTCTACTTTGATTCTATTAAGATCAGAGAACATGCTGTATATATATATATATATATATATTTTAACTGCACTTTAGGTTCTGGGGTACGTGTGAAGAACATGCAGCATTGTTGCATAGGTACATACATGGCAATGTGGTTTGCTGCCTCCATCCCCATCACCTATGTCTGACATTTCTCCCCATGTTATACTTTTAACTCTTTCAAATTTATTGAGATTTGTTTAATGGCTCAAGATACTGTCTGTTTCAGAGACTGTTATATGGATAATTGAAAAAGATGTGTATTCTTCTGTTACTGAGTGGGATGTTTTATATATGTCAATAGGATCATCTTGATGGTTGATTGTGCTGTTCAGATCTTTTATATCCTTATTTTCTTTTCAATAATTTTATCAGTTGCTGAGACAGAAGCATTGAAGTCCCTATAATTGTAAATTTGTCTATTTCTCCTTTCAGCTATATTAACTTATGATTTCACTCATTTTAAGGCTCTGTTATTGGTTGCATGTATATTTATAATTGCTATAGCTTCTTGGTATATTTACATAATGTCTCTGTAGCAATTTTCTTTGCTCTGAATTTTCTTATACTAATATAGCTTCTCCTAATTGTGTGTTTTTGTTTTTTTTGTTTGTTTGTTTGTTTGTTTGTTTGAGATGGAGGCTCACTCTGTCACCCAGGCTGAAGTGCAGTGGTGTAATCTTGGCTCACTGCAACCTCCACCTCCCGGGTTCAAGTGATTCTCCTGCCTCAACCTCCCAAGTAGCTGGGATTACAGGCACTCGCCACCACACCCAGCTATTTTTCTTTCTTTCTCTCTCTCTCTCTCTTTTTTTTTTTTTTTTAATATTTTTAGTACAGATGAAGTTTTACCATTGTTGGCCCCAGGCTAGTCTCCAACACCTGACCTCAGGTAATCCACCTGCCTCGGCCTCGAAAAGTGCTGGGATTACACACATGGGCCACTGCACTTGGCCCTAATTGTTTTAATTAGTGTTTGCATAGTATATCTGTCTCTATCCTCTTTTAACCTACCTATGCCCTTGAATTTGAGAGTTTTTTGTAAACCACATATATATAGTTGAGTTGTTTTGTAAATCCATTCTGCCAATATCTGTCTTTTTATTGGTATATTCAGATCTTTTACATTTAAGATAACTATTGGTATGTTAGAACCTTACCCTACCATTTTATTATTTGTTTTATGACTGTTTCCTTTGTTTATCATTCTTCTGTTTCTTTCTTCTTGCCTTCCTGTGGGTTACTTGGACATTTTAATAAATCTGTCTTGAATTATTTATAGTGTTTCTGAGTGTATCTCTTTATATAGCTTGCTTAATTGTTACTCTGGGTATTACAATATAGATAAGTGATGTATCACAGTATACTGGTAGCAGTATTTTGCCACTTCAAGTCAACTGTGGAAACTTTAATTCCATTTAGTTCCCTTTAATCTGATTGCTTTCAAATATAATTGTGTTGAGTATCAAGTGTTATTATGACTTTTGTTTTAATCATTAAATATAATTTATAAAGCTTGTAGGAAAGATAGTCTATTTTATTCACCCATATTTCTCCTCTTTCTGTTGTTCTTTCTTCCTTATTGATGCTCCAAGAGTTTTTCTTTATAATTTCCTTTCTGTCTGAAGAATTTCCTTTAGACAGTATTAAGGATAGGTCTGATAGAGACAAATTCTCCTGGTTTTCCTTCTTCTGCAACTACCTTGATTTCCCTTTCGTTCCCAAAGGATATTCTAGATTGGCAGTTCTTTTACCTTCAGAACTTTAATATTGTATCACTTCCTTCTGGCCTCCATGGTTTCAGATGAGAACCCCATTGTCATCCAAATTGATGTTCCCTGATAGGTAATGCATCATTTATCTCTGTCTGCTTTCAAGATCTTATCTTTGCTTTAGTTTTCAGAAGTTTAACTATGATGTGTCATGATATGGATTGTGGGGGATGGTATCTTGTTTGAGGTTTGTTCAGCTTCTTGAATCTATGTATTTTCTTTTGCTACATTTGAGATATTTTCAGTCATTATGTCTAATATTCTTTCAGCCCCATTCTTTTTTTCTTTTTCTGGAGCTCCAATTATATATATGTTTGATCTTTTGTTACTGTTCTACAGGTCTCTGAGAGTCTATTCATTTTGTTTTCCAGGCTATTTTCTCTCTGGTTTTCAGATCATGTGAGTCTTCTTTAAACAACGTTTATTTACCGATTCTATTTGCTCTACTGTCAAGTCCATCCAGCAAATTAATAAATTTGGAGTCTTGTACGTTTCAGTTGTAAGATTTCCATTTCATTATTTTTTATAACTTGTATTCTTTTCTGATTTTTTTCTATTTTTCACTTATTTAAAAAGAATTCATTATTAATTATTTGAAATTATTTATTATGCTTACCTTAAATTCCTTGTCAGATGATTCTAGCATCCTATTCATCTTTTTGTTCATATCCCTGGATTGTCTTTTTTCATTCAAATTATGGTTTCCCTGGCTCCTGATATGGTGAGTGATTTTTTATTGTATCCTGGACATTTTTTTCTTTTATCTTAGGGGATTCTAGGTCCTATTTAAGTATTTTATTTTAAGAGACAAACACCCAGTTTAGGTTTAGCGAACAGATCCTGATCTACATTTTTGGACTGTGGTTTCAATGACGGTTTAATTTTCAGAGCCTTTTCAGTGCTTCTTGGTATGCTTGATTTAGCTGGTGCTGCTGAGACTCCCACTGGTCCCCGGTGGTGCTGCCTGAAAGGATCAAAAGGATTTCCCAGTGCAGGGCCACTGGTGCCTCAAGGTGGGGGAAGGGAACCTCTAGCCCATAAGGATAAAAAATGCTTCCTGGAATTAGAAGCTTATTGTGTGTGGCAGAACCCATCTTTCTAGTGCCAACTTGTCACCCAGTGTCTCTCAGTAGAAGAGGAGTGTCTCAGGTCTTGCAGGGGAAGAGAGAATTTGCCTTAGCTGCTTATTTTTAGTGGGGCTCCTGATCTATCCTTCTTACCAGCACTGTAGGCTCACTGGGCATTATCAGTAGGACTGCCATTCATTATGGTGGAGAAATCAGCCTACCTGCACTGCCTTGTGTTGCCAGGTTGGGGGCTTGGAAATGCCAGGCCAGAGTTGCCTTCTTCTGTTGGATAGGGGGATATAAGACCCTCTGCTGCTATATTGTTCCTTCAGTACTGTGATCCCAAACTAACTCACCTTCCTCTTACCACCTTTCATAGTGCTATTTTGGTTGCCTTTTGAGCTTTTTTCTAAGGTTTATAGTTGTACTTAGCAGGTAGGAGCAGAGAGAAATAGGTCTAAGCCATCTTGCTCAAGCGAAACTTCATTTTAATTGTTAATTGCTTGTTTTACAACTAGAGAAAAATTCAAGAAAATCATTATTATGATTATTATATGATCAATACTAAAGATAATTTTGGCATAAAAACACATTTTTAGAAATGATCTGCTCCAGGTGTCAAATATATTAGCTATGCCACCGAGAGTGGGCAAAGTAAAAGGAGAGATTAGAAAGACCGTGAAGAATGGCCTTGAAACCAAGGGTGGAAAGAGTGTTAAGAAGCTGACAAGGATTATTATATTTGTTTCATGATGGGATTAGAAACCAGAGTATCTGAAGCATTAGGTTGCTTGCCCAAAATTGCTAGGGCATTTGACTGCATGATGGTTGCAGAATTCAGGATTATGACGTTCCAAGACCGTGGTAACAGTGCAGTGTTTCCCAGACCACTGCTTTCAAACTCCAAACACAACATTTGCTAGAAGATATATTGCAACAGTGAAGTTAACCTTTTGCTTATCTGGCAAATGAACAAAAAGTTTCAATAGAAACAAATATTTACTAAATTTGACTAGTATCAAATGTCTGTTATTAATTATCTCTTAATCATGATGCTTGGATTGGACTTAATTAATGTTCATGAATTCACTTTGAGATAATAATTACCAAGTGGAGTGCTTACTCTTAGAAGGAGAATATTAAATTATTATTGGCATTTGGATAAGTTTATGAAACCATTATTTATGTCTTTCTTTAAGCTTCTGACTTCTAGAATGTATCTACAACAATTTCGAATGAGTCACATTTCTCTAAGTTTCATTTGCCCCCTGTTCACTTCCACATAAGCTAAACGTTTGCTCTCAATAGTATATACAGGATTTCAGATAAAAGCTGACCACTTTCTGATTGAATGTGTTTGCATCTTTCATTTGATTTCTAAAATTTGACCCTGAAAAAATATATATGAAATGTATTTAAAATTTTTAAGGAAAAATCTTTTTCAAAAAACTCAAAACAAGAGACCTCTTCCCACTTAGGAAAGCAGCCCTTCAGGAAAACTGTCCCCAAATGAGGCCAAACTGCAGATAGCATCCTGGATGAAAAGATCTGCTTTGCTACCCTGTCCAAAAAGTCTATGCTGTGTTTATTTGTTGTATTGAGACATGAGAAACTACTCACTGGGAATAGATTAAGATAGCTTTGGAAAGTCTAGTAAAAGTTTCAAGACATTGGGATGCCATCTCCCCGACATCCCAAATTCATCCAACATATTAAATGGCTTCCCATCATCCTGAAAATGTGAACCAAGGTTCTACAGTGTCTATCTTGCAGTTAGCTTATGCTCCTGCCTGAGGTGTAACTGGTTTCAGTGGTCTTTGCTTCCTCTTGCATGTCTCATAGTATTCATGGTAAAAGTTATGATGCTTTGGTAATTTGAGATCCCATCTCACAGCTGAGCTATTAAATCATGACTGTATGAGGAGGTGAGATGCCAAGGATTTGGGCGAGAATGATCAGGTTTATAAATTATGGCAGCAAGAAATTGTTAGTATAAATTATTACTTAATGTGGAAGAATCTAAGGGTCAGGTCCACAAAATATCATTCATGGGATACATGAATGATTCACCAAGGGGAGTGATGCACTTACAGGGCAAGCTCTAACATCTATAATTCTGCAACTCAGGGGAGCAGGAAGCAAGTCTGCCCTTGCAAACCTGCTTAGAATAAGCACTGTTATTATTAATTCCCATCCTTATTTGTTCTTGTATATCATATCATCAACTAGTGCTTTAGAGTACTTCCTTACATCAAATACTGCCCTGTAAGAGGTGAACAGGTTAAATTGTGATTGTAATTTTTTATCTGCAATGTGGCCAGCTCTTTAGTGCCAAAGTGGAGAAATGATTACTTGATATTAAATAATCATCTACTTATTTTATAGTAGAAGAACCCAAATTATCATTTATAACCCAAATGTTTTCTTGGGGATATGAATGAAATCAAATTAATCCAAACTTCTGGCTTTTAACTCTACTTACTTATTCAAGGTCACCAGCTTTCTGGAAAAGTTCTCCCTCTCCCAATTGAATATTCCTGAATATCCCTAGCAGGAATTCATAGGGAGCTCATGAACCAGTATGGCAGCTGCAGGTCCCACACATCCACCATTATCAAAATTTCCTTCTCTTCCTGAAATGGCTTCTCCTTGTCAGTGTTATCTGCTCAGAAATAGAATGAAAGCCTTTTCCCAGTGCTGCTGCTGATGGTAAGAATTCCAACTTCCCCACCAAGTACATTCTCTTGCCATGCTCTCTAAATAGTCCATGATGCAGTAGCAGAGAGCATTCTGTTTTGGGCAACAGTTCAGAGAATGTCTCTATTCTCTACTGTGTGATATTCTTTGTCACTCCAGCCCCCAAGACAAAAATACTTATATTTGATCTCACCAGAGTATCTCATACTTCTTCCATGTTATAGCTCAATACCTTTTTCCATTGGGGATCAAAACCATGCCATGAAACCAGGCAAGAACAAAAATCTTGCCTTCTCCTTTCTTGTCCTCACTTCTAATTACTCCAGCCTTCTCTAGCTCCACACTTCATGCACCTAACTCCTCTTTCTTCCTTCAGACAACGAAGTAAAGGCCTCAAGCACTATGGACATCAGTTCACGGAAATATTGCCCATCCTACCACAAACCCTCAACCTCCAGTTGTAAATGAGTCTCTGTGAGCTCTTTATTGGCCTCAATTGTCCACTTGTCTTTGGTTTCTTAAACATGGCCTTAGATTTTTCTAGAGCAGTGGCCTCCAAAATGGAGTGATCATACCCCAAAGGTGAATGAGATAATATATTGGGGTATAGGGAGCAAACGTTAGAATGATTAGATAGATAGATAGATAGATAGATAGATAGATAGATAGGTAGGTAGATTCAGTTTGGCTACCATTTAATATATAGATTGCTATCAGTGACCTTCCTCTGTCTATCTGAGCAGGTCATATGTCCCATGTGCTTTTAGAGGTATTCTAGGGAAGGAGGGAATGTTTCTCACTGAGAAGAATTTACAGTGGAGCCCTCATGTGATCACTTCTTTCAGCATATTGCAAAGTATTGCAGTTTACATATTCCTGGTTAGGTAGCATTACAAATTGTATTAGCCAGTTGTAACTAAAAATCCTCTCACAATAGATATGTAACTTTAAAAAAATCCTTGCAAGGAAACCGTAGATCAAGATACTACTATTCATTCATGCTTATAAAATCAGAAGAAAATGGCAGCACTGCCGATTCTCCTACCTTAGTTATAGCTCAGCACCAACCACATTACATAAAATAATGACATTATAATCAGATTACTTAAAAATAGAGAGCGTCGAGACCATTTAAAATGTTATTAATGATTATCTTAGTTTGCCCTCCACCCCCAACAAAAGAGATTCCAAGACAAAGATTTAGATAGAAGTATCCTATTTGGGAGGTGATTCCAGGAAGCACAGTGAGGGAGTAGGAAAGTGACACAAAAGCAAGAAAGCAAATAAAGGATATTCTGATGAGGACCCTCTGAGAGACTGTGTGGGACTGAATTATACCTCTCTATTACTGTGTTCTCATGCTGCTAATACAGACATACCCAAGACCAGGTGATTTATAAAGAAAAAGAGGTTTAATGGACTCACAGTTCCACATGGCTGGGGAGTCCTCACAATCATGGTGGAAAGCAAAGGAAGAGCAAAGTCACATCTTACATGGTGGCAGGCAAGAGAGCTTGTGCAGGGGAACTCCCAGTTATAAAACCGTCAGATATCTTGAGACTTATTCACTACTATGAGAACAGTATGGGAGAAACCATCCTCATAATTCAATTATCTCCACCTGGCCCTGCCCTTGATATGTGGGGATTATTACAATTCAAGATGAGATTTGCGTTGGGACACAGCCAAACCATATCACACTGAGGTGCAAAGAAGTTGGGGCATTTATCCACTGACTCCCCTCCCTCATTGGTTGAGAGTCATTCCTGGGGTGTTGGGTCCCTAGTACTGCAGACACTTGTGCATACTAGTTACACTTTAATAGTTAGAGAATGCTTTCACACAGAGAAACACGGGAGCTGTTGCTTGTACAGGAATTCTGCAGATACCTGCTAGGGTGGACCAAGACAATATAGGTTGAGTCCTGACAGTGTCTGCCAGTGTAATGAAGCTTTCTGTGACCCATATTATTTGTTGACCTATTAGCAAATCATAGCAGGAAGATATCACAATTGGAAAGTACTTTAAAAATATTCGTTTTATATTTTCCCCCAGCCTTTCAAAATGTATTTTTGTGTATGTGTTTCATTATGCACACATAATTCATCAGAACAGTAGTGCACAAATACAACTTAGAAACAAATATATCTGTGTTGGTGGTACATGCTCAAAGTATTTTTTAATTGATATAGGTGCCTGGATCAAAAAAGTTTTGCAGTTCACTCCTCTAAAGGAGGCTGGAATCTCAAAATGGTTTATGAGCACTAACTTCAAATCCTGTTGAAACACCATAGGCCAGAGAAGAACCATGGAATAAAAATTGTAAACCTCTTTTTCCCCAGAGGCGTCTTACAAATGATTCTCTCCTCTGCTCCTCTCACAAGATATCTAGCAACTTGGTTGCTTTTTTTTTTTTTTTTTGCTTTTTTTTTTTTTTTTTTAGCTGGGGTCTTGCTCTGTCACCCAGGCTGGAATGCAGTGGTGCAATCACAGCTCACTGCAGTCTCCAACTCCTGGGCTCAAGCAATTCTCCAGCCTCAGCTTCCTGAATAGCTGGGAGTATGGCATATGCCACCACACTTGGCTAATTTTAAATTTTTTTTGCGGAGAGGGGATCTCATTCTGTTGCCCAGGCTGGTCTTGAACTTCTGGCCTTAAGCAACCCTCCTGGATCAGCTTCCTAAAGCATTGAGATTACAGGTATGAGCCACCACACCTGGCCCCTGGTTGCTTCTTTAACTTCTCTTTGGATATCACGGCATTTAAGGGCAAATTGCCTTATACATGAAAATGTCAAAATGTGGGGTTTGTGATGAGTAAAGAGGAGAGGAAATACTGAAAATAGATGGTATTGAAAGGAAGAGGTTCTGATGATCCTGTGTGTGCCCTTTATTTTACTGGTGGACTCTGAGAGAGGATGAGGTACACCTCATGATTTTTGGCTATGATGCTCTCCATGTTGAAAAGGGTTGTTTCCCCAGAGAGTGGGATGGGGGTAGGTGGAGAGCAACAGGGACTTACTATTTGGTCACATTGATCTTTTTGGTTTGCCATTTAGTGCCCTTTGTCTGAAATAGCCTGACTGAGCCAGTAAAGTTTGCTAAATCATGATTTTTCTGGGACCTGCTTTAGTCATTAATAATTAGTACATCACTAGTCTGTATTAATCACTTACAGTATCTCCAGAATATTAAACCTCAGGAAGTGCTAGAGATGGGGTCAGGAGCCATCAGCACTGGAATTCTGTTTGTGACAGGAGAACTAAAGGACAAGTGTTGGAAGGACATGTCTTTCTTCCAGACTTCAAGGCTTGAAAGATACTACCAACACATATGAATTGTGTTTAGTCACCTAACCACAACCAACCAACAATTGCTGAGTAGCTGTGATAGGGCTTTGGTGCATTGGGCAAGATGGAGGGGAGAGAGGCAGAGAAGAAAAGAGAGAGGAGGGAGGGAGAAAGGAAAAGAGAGGGGAAAGAAGGACGGACGGAGGGAGGGAGAGAAAGGAAAGGAGTGGGGGAGGAGGGAGGGAGAGTGGGAAGGAGAGAGGAAGGAGGAAGAGAGGAAAGGAGAAGGAAGAGAGAGAGAAGGGAGAAGGAGGGGGAGGGAGGAAAGGAGACCAGAGAGAAGGGAGAGGCAACAGGAAGGGTAGGAGAAGGAGAATAAGGGAAAAAGAGAAGGAAGAAAGAAAGAAAAGAAAAAAAGGGGTGGAAATCATCCTTGACTTCCTTACAAGGTAGCTAACTGCAAGCAAAGCTGCACATGGTGATTGCCAAATAAGATAAGCAAACATGGAAGCATCTTAAGAGCCTGGACAAAAGCTGTGGGGACCAGGGAAGCATCCAGCAAGAAGTGAGATCTGAGCTAAAATGGGTCATCAAACCTGCAAGGACTGTTAAATTGGATTGCTGGTTGTCATCACCAGAGTTTCTGAGTCAGCGGGTCTGGAGTGGGGCCTGAGCATTTGCATTTCTAACAAGTTCTCAGGTGATGCTCATGCTGGTGTTCTGGAGACCACACTGAGAACCAACCATTTCTCTGAAGAATTTTAGATATGTAGAAGGGAGATCCGTGTGAAGGGTTAAGATGAGAAAGACGTTAAGAGGAATAAGGTGGGGAAAAGAAGAAGACCTGTTTAGGAAGATTCTGAAATGAAGGGATTGTATAACAGAAGAGCAAGAGAAAAGAATGGAAAGGACTTGGGAATCTATCCTATAGGCAAATGGGAGTCATTGAATGTTTCTGAGTGGTGACATGGCGTGATGGAAACTTTAATTTGGGACTGTTTAATCTGTCATCAGTATACTCTATGGTGTGGTGCAAGGCAAGGGGAGAGATGGATGCAGAAATCACGTGTAAGAGCTCGTGCATATATTTAAGCGGTTTAAGGTCTATTTATATGCTGTTCTTTCCAAACAGAAGTAACGAAAGAAGTGCTTCTTGGGGGCTTAAATTTTGGTGAGGAGCATGAGCCAGCATTCCTCTTGGAAAAGAAGACAGAGGCAAACAAACGGAATCTGAGCTTTGGTCTTCCATTATTCCAGTTTTCCTAAAAAGTGATAGCATGGAAACCCTCAAGTCTGCTCAGAGCCTGTGCCAATTTCATGGGAGAATCTGCAGATTTTCAGGCAGGAAGTTGATCCATGATGGCCTTCAACTCAGGAGGGAGGAATTTTCTGTTTATAGATTTGACTCAAAAAGGCTCCAAATTTTCCCCACCCTGGAAGTGCATCACTAAGGGGGAATTTTCAATGTTTAAAAATTGTTTACAATAGAATCACATTGAATGTTCTTCTTTTTTTCTGTCTCTGAATATAAATGCAATCTGTGTGACACTGATTCTACATCAGGCAAGACAATTATGTGGTGAGGACACACACACATACACACACACACACACACACACACACACACACAAACACACACACCATTGAACACCAGCCAGCTCAGCTCTGCTCTGATAGAGCTTCCTGGGCATATTTCTGCATGAAGCAAAATCAATGTGGGTGAACCTGTAGACCATCTGCGGGAACCTTTGGAAGGGTAGATGAAAGAGGAGATGAGAGGCAAAGGTGAAGACTTGGGAATCAGTCTAAAGAAGCTCTTTCAATGATTCAAATCATTTGACATTGATGTAGCCACCACTGAGGCATCAAGGGAAGCCCATAACCCTGTGCAAAGGAGCCTAGAGACAACATGGGATGGATACGATTGAGAACAAACCTCTGGCATCTCCCAGTGTCCTTGGGCCTTTGTCGTCTTCAGCTCCACCTTGCCAGACAACCCTTGTTCTCTGTGGTTTTTCTTCCACTTCCTGCTTTTCTCCTTCTTTAGCTACTACCCAGTTCCCTATGGGTTGAATAATAATTTAGCACAAGTTCAATATTTTCAAAATGTTTTGCAATAAAATCTTATTGCTGTGTTCTCTGTGGCTAGCAGGTTAGAGGCCTGGTATGACGGCCCCAAATTTAAGGGCAGGAAAAATAGGGATAATGGATTAAGTGATTTGCCAGAGAAGAAACAAATGAGATTAGTGCCTTTTACTTTTTATCCCAGCAGATGAAATAAATACAAGAGCTGGATTGTAGTAATTATTTGAGGAAGAATGGAAAACATCATTTTTTGTGATTCTCATGTAATGAATGTGGTAAGAGAGAAGATGGCTATGCCAATTTTTAATTTGATGGAGGTTTTGAACATATTTCTAATTCCTTTAGTACATCCCCAGTGTTCTCACGCATAATATGCAGCTAATACAACAGTTAGGGTCTACTATAGGGTCATTGTAAGGATTAAATGATTTAAAACATGTTGAGCACTTAGAGTAGTATGTGGCATCTAATAAGTGCTCAATAAATTTATTATTGTTATTACAACAACAATTTGTTCTAAACTGAAAGCAAATATTCCAAAAATGTGTACCCTGCAATGCCTAGATGAAAAGGAATCAAGCCGGGCACAGTGGCTCATGCCTGTAATCCCAGCACTTTGGGAGACTGAGGCAGGTAGATCACCTGAGGTCAGGAGTTTGAGACCAGCCTGGCCAACGTGGTGAAACCCCATGTCTCCCAAAATACAAAAATTATCCGGGTGTGGTTGTGCTCAATGGTATTACCAGCTACCCGGGAGGCTGAGGCATGAGAATTGCTTGAAATCCGGAGGCAGAGGTTGCAGTGAGCCGAGATCATGCCACTACACTCCAACCTGGGTGACAAAGCAAAATGTTGTCTCAAAAAAAAAAAAAAAAAAAAAAATACCGATTTTCCTAAAAACTTTTTTGGAATGAGAAATTAAGGGGTGGGGATTGAGTAAATGAGTGGTCCATCCCTCTTCCAGGACATTTTGGAAACTCCACCCTTCATTTCAGGTTATTTGTATCAGGGCTGGGTGTGCCTCTGGGCAAATGAAATCCAAAAGTTGCAGGCGCCGTTCCTGCTTCTACCTATCTGAACCCCATTATAGCAGAAGTTATTTTCCTGTTACTAGGAAGCCAAAGGTGTACTGTGATCAGGCCCTGATGTGACACTAAATTTATCTGTGACTGCTAAGGCAGTCAATCCTGCCTGTCACACCTGTGTCATTTCTCAAATATAACCCTCACATGTCATCTCTCCTCTTCCATATTCTCAGCCAAGAATTTTTTTGTTCTGCTTTTCACCTCTGTTGCTCTTCCTGTCATTCCTAATCCTATTTACAGTGCTCCCTGGAACTTCCATTCCGTTTTTCATAGCAAGCAACCCTGTGCACTCCCACTCTTCCACCATCTAGTGTTAGTTCAAATCTGGATCTTCCATGAAGCTCTACTTCCTAAAGCTCTCTTAGGCAGATGGTGTTTATTCTACTGAGTTTTGTGGCAATTATCATCATTATCTACCTGTTCTCTATCCAAACTTTTTTTCCTCCACCTTTATATAAAGACCCCTTGGAGAACTTCTACTTTCAGGAAAATGAAGTAGCTCTACTTTTACCCATTCCTCCTGCTAAGTACAACTAAAAACTCTAGGCATTATATATGAAACAAACATGAGAAGATTCTGAAAGCTGGAAAGAAGAAAGCAGGCCAGCTAGGGACCTTAGGATCTGATGAACAAAAAGGCAATGAATTCCCTGGGTTTTCTTTTTGCCTCATATATCCCAGACTTGGACTGGCAATCTGGGAACAGCAACAGGAGCAGACAGGAAAAGCCCCAACAAAAGCCTGTTCTCTCTAGCCAAAGTACCAGGAAAGTGTCTAAGACAGAACATTTAGAAAATAACCACTCCACTCCAACTAAGCACACAGAAAGAACAGAAGGAACCGTGGCCCAACCCCCAGGGACATCAGCAAACCCTGAGTGAATAGTACTGAATTCCACCAGTGCATGGCTGTAATGAGGCCCCCCTCATCAGGGTGGTGTCAGAAGAAGCTGAGTATGGAGTCAGGGCTTTCATCCCTACTGGATGATAACAAACACTCCCCTTTTGGGAAGCCTGGTCTCCTATCTTCATCTGGCAGTAACAAGGCACTCTTCCCTACTGGGGTGATGTCAGGGGAGGCTCAGCGGAGAGTGAGGACTTTCACCACCACTCAGCAATAATGAGGGAACCACCCCAGAGCTGTCACTGTCCAGAGTGTCAATGGAGTCTATATAGGGAGTCTAATGACATCTCAGATGACAACAGAGCCTGCCTGAGGGACCTGGACGTCTGTGCTCACTTGGCAGGGATAAGGTGGCATTTCTACTTCCCCTGCCAGAGCAGCATCAGCAGAAACCAGCTACAGCAAAAGGTTTAAATAAGATCCAGAATATCATAGCATAAGTGTCCAGGTTTCAATAAAACGATCATGTGTCATGCAAAGAACCAGAAAATTCTCAACTTGAATGAAATAGACAATGGATGCCAACACTGAGATGGCAGAGATGTTAGGATTCTATCATGCACATTTAAAAGCAGTCATTATAAAAATCCTTTAATAAGTAATTGCAAGCATGATTGAAACCAATAAAAAAGTAGAAAATCTCAGCAAAGAAAGAGAAGATATAAAGAAGAACCAAAGGGAAATTACAGAGCTGAAAATACAAAAATCAAAATAATAAACTCAATGGACGGACTCTATAGCAGTGAATCTGAAGAGAGAACTCTAAAAGTTATCCAATCTGAACAACAGAGAAAAAAATATACTGGAAAAAAAATGAACAGAGCTATAATAAAAGATCTAACATCTGGGCATGGAAGTCCTGGAAGGAGAGGAGAAAGAGGAAGGGGCTAAAAAAAGTGCTCAAAGAAATAATGGTTGAAAACTTTCCAAATTTGGTAAAATAAGTTAATATACAGTTTCCAGAAAGTAAGCAAAGCCCAAACAGGATAAACCGAAAGAAATCCACACCAAGTCATATAAAAGTCAGACTTCTGAAAATTAAAGCCCAAGATGAATCTTGCAGTAAAAGAGAAGCAACACATTACATATTAAGGAAAAACAATTCACATGAAAGCAGATTTCTCATCAGAAACCATTGAGGCCAGAAGAAAATGGCCTAACATTTTTCAAGTGCTCAAAGAACTGTCAGTTTAGAATTCTACATCCAGTGAACATAACCATGATGAATGAAGAAGAAATCAAGACAATCTCAGATGAAGAAAGGTAAGAGAATCTTTTGCCAGCAGGCCTTACCCTAAAAGAATGACTAACAGAAGCTCTCCAAACAGAAAGGAGATGATAAAAGAAGGAATCTTAGAACACCAGGAAGAAAGAACAACAGGATGAGTAAAAATATGGGTAAATACATTTTTCTTCTCTTCAGTCTTCTGAAGTATGTTTGATGTTTGAAGCAAAAGTTGTAACACTGATGTGTTTCTAAATGTATGCAGAAAAAATATTTAAGATAATATGTTATAAACAAAAACAGTAAAGACACATAAAGAGAGGTAAGGTTTCTATACTTCTAACAAACTGGTATAGTGTCTAGTAAACTGTGATGAATTGTGTATATAATGCAATACCTAGAGCAACCACTAAAAAAGCTATGCAAGGAGATATCCTCAAAAATGCTATAGGTAAATCAAAATTGAATTTTAAGAAATGTTTAAGTAAAGGAATGTTCATCTACAGGAAGACAGGAAAAATGACAACAGAGAAATGATAACAGAGGAAAAGTTTAAAACGTAATTATAAATGGCAGACATCGCTTTAACATATCAGTAATTACATTAAATGTAACTGGTCTAAATGCACCAATTAACACACAGAAATTGGCTTAGTGATTAAAAACTCAACACAACTACGTGGTGTCTACAAAAAAACTAAATTCAAATATAATGACATAGGTAGGTTGAAAGTAAAAGGAGAGATATATAGCATGTGAACATTAGTCAAAAAAGGCAGGACTGGCTATATTAATACTACATAAAGTAGATTTCGGTGAAAAGAAAATTGCCAGAGACAGAAGGGGACATTACATAATGATAAAAAGGTCCACATGCCATAGCATCTTAAATGACTGTACATCAAATGACAAAGCTGCAAACTATGTGAAACAACACCAAAAAGAAAAAAAAAATCCAATATAACTAAAAGGAGAAATAGACAAATCCACAATTATATCTAGCAACTACGATACCCCTCTCTCAATAGTTGATAGAATGTCTAGACAGGAAATTGAGCAAAGATATACAAGAACCTAACACCACCAACAACCACAGGATTTAATAGACGTTTATAGAATACTCCACCCAACAACAAACAAATACATATTATTTTCAAGTACCCAGGGATCATACCAAGATAGGCGACACTCTGACCACAAAACAAAACTTAACTCATTTTAAATAATTGAAATAATACATAGTATGTTCTCTAACCCCAATGGCTTCAATCTAGAAATCAGTAACTGTTAAAAAAAAAAAAAAGGCAAGTATCCAAACAATTGCAATTAAAAGTTAACTCACTTCTAAATCATCCACATGTCAAAGAGAAAATCTCAAGGAAAATTAAAAAAATCAACTTGAACAAGAATGAAAATGTACAAATCAAAATACATGAGACTCAGCTAAAGCTGAGAGGGAAATTTATGACACTAATTGTTAACATTAGAAGAGAAAAAGTCCCATATCAATAATATAAGCACATCAAGAACTTAGGAAAAGGAGAGCAAAATAAGCCCACAGCAAGCAGAAAGAAGGAACTAATAAGAGCAAAAAGAAATTATTGAAATTGACAACAACAACAAAAAAAAGAAAATCAATGAAACAAAAAAAGCTGTTTTTATTTTGAAGAAAATCAGTAAGATTGACAAATTTCTGGCAAGACTGACAAAAAAGAGTGACAAATAAAAATACCAATATCAGGCCAGGTGCAGTGGCTCACGCCTGTGATCCCAGCACTTTGGAAGGCTAAGGTGGGTGGATCACAAGGTCAGGAGTTTCAGACCAGCCTGGGCAACACAGTGAAACCCTTTCTCTACTAAAATACAAAAAATTAGCCGGGCATGGTGGCGTGCATCTGTAGTCCCAGCTACTTGAGAGACTGAGGCAGAATTGCTTGAAGATGGGAAGCAGAGGTTGCAGTGAGCCGAGATCATTCTACTGCACTCCAGCCTGGGCGACAGAAAGAGACTCTGTCTCAAAAAATATATGTATGTGTATATATATATATATGTATAAATATATATATATATATGTATATACATACACACACGCATATGTGTATATGTATATATGTATATCAGAAATTAAGCAGGGGTTATCACAACAGGCTCTCAGACATCAAAACGATAACAAGGAAATACAGTCAACCCTTGACCAACACAAGTTTCAACTGTATGGGTTCACTTGTCCACGAATTTTTTCCAACCTGGCCAGCATGGTGAAACCCCCTCTCTACTAAAAATACACAGAATTAGCGGGCATGGTGGCGCACACCTGTGTCCCAGCTGCTTGAGGCAGGAGAACTGCTTGAACCCAGCAGGTGGAGGTTGCAGTGAGCCGAGATCGTGTCATTGCACTCCAATGCGATGCGGCAACTTTCTCTGGGCAACAGAGCAAGATTGCATTAAAAAAAAAAAAAAGGTTATGCTTAGTGTGCCTGTTTCTCCTACCTCCCCTTCCACCTTCTCCATCTCTTTCACTTCTGCCACCCCTGAGACAGCAAGACCAAACCCCTCCTCCTCCTCAGCCTACTCAATGTAAAGATGAGCAGGAACTTTATGATGGTCCACTCCCACTTAATGAATAGTAAATATGTTTTCTCTTCCTTATGATTTTCTTAGCATTCTCTTTTCTCTAGCTTACTTTATCTTAAGAATACAGTATATAATATACACATACAAAAATGTGGTAATTGACCCTTTATGTTATTTGTAAGGCTTCTGCTTTACAGTAGGCTATTAGTAGTTAAGTTTTGGGGAAATCAAAAGTTATATGTGGATTTTCAGCTGTGCAAGGAGTCAGTGCCCATTAACCTCTGCATTGTTCAAGGGTCAACTGTACTATGAAAATTATACACACATAACTTGGACAACTTAAATAAAATGGACCAAGCCCTCAAAAAGTGGAAAGTATGACTCACCTCTTAAGTGACAACTGGAATAGCCCAACAACTATTAAAGAAATTGAGTTTGTAATTCTAAAACTCCCCCAGAAGAAATCTTCAGGCCTACATGGTTTCATTGGAGAATTCTGCTAAATGTTTAAATAATTCAGTGGCTCACGCCTGTAATCCCAGCACTTTGGGAGGCCAAGGAGGGTGGATCATGAGGTTAGGAGTTCGAGACCAGCCTGACCAACATGGTGAAATCCCATCTCTACTAAAAATGCAAAAATTAGCCAGGTGTGGTGGCGTGTGCCTGTAATCCCAGCTACTCAGGAGGCTGAGGCAAGAGAATCACTTGAACCTGGGAGGCAGAGGCTGCAGTGAGCCGAGATCGTGCCACTGCACTCTAGCCTGGGCGACAGAGCAAGGCTCCTTCTCAAAATAATAATAATTACATTAATTATTATTATTATTATTATGCTGGGACAACAGCCACAAAACAGAACTGTTCCAGGCAAATAGGAATATATGGTCACCCAAGTTCTAAC
>PVKV010029053.1:0-24098 GCA_004027835.1 Alouatta palliata | reverse complement strand
ACACACACACACACATAGACACACACAGACACACACACACACATAGACACACACAGACACACACACACACATAGACACACACATACACACACACACACATACACACACATGCAGACAAACTCATACACACACACTCACAGACACACACACACGAATACTGACACAAACATGCAAACACACATACAGACACACATACACAGACACAGGCACAGAGACACACGGACACACACATATACACACACACACATGCAAACACACACACATATGCAGACACGCACATGCATGCACACATGTGAATACACACATCTCACACACACACACACACATACACACACAGACACATAGCACTCAACAATTCTGCCCTTGTATCCTGGGATGCACTAATATTTTCTGCACGGTCCCATCTCATTGTTTGAAAATGCTGATCTCCATCCACTAAGCCGACTTCATGACCCACCAATGGGCTACAGCCTACAGTGTGAAAAGCACGGAGACTCTGAAACCACACTACTAATGATAACAGTTCCCCGCGCTTTCACTTTTCTCTGTTGTCATAAGCAATGGGGGAAAGTCCTTGTGTGGTTGTGCAGTAGACTCCTACGCTGCAGGCCCATATGGGAATGGGTATAAGGCTCTGGACACTGTGAAACGTTCTCAGCACCTCTAACCAGGGCGCATGAGCACAGGAGCACAGCCGTGCCTGTTGTTGGGTGAGTGATTTTTCTGACAGAATAAAACCTTATTTAGTTGGATTCACTAATTTGAAGTTCATGTTCATTGGGTAAAAGGTTATGGGCAAATAAACAAGATAGTAGGAAGAATATTAAAACCAAAAGACCGTAAATCTACAAATAATTGATGTTTATTACAAGTAATCCCCCTATGTGCCTTCAGTCACGTTTCCTCTACGAGGAATTCACATGGCACCTCTGGAGTAGACAAGCATGCGCTATGGCTTGATCATGAAAGTAACACCACCACATATTTTTAAAAATGCACATCTGACTACCATTCACTATAATTAACACAAATAGCTGAAGTTCTACTGCATGAGGCACGCATTATAAATGTTTTTAGGTTTGCTATTCAGGATATGTACATGCGTTCCTATAAAAACCCAGGCGAATTACTGGGGAAAGAAGATGAACAGGTCAGGTGCGGTGGCTCACACCTGTAATCCCAGCACTTTGGGAGGCCAAGGCAGGCAGATCGCCTGAGGTAAGGAGTTCAAAACCAGCACGGCCAACATGGTGAAATTCCGTCTCTACTAAAAATACAAAAAATTAGCTGAGTGTGGTGGTGGGTGCCTGTAATCTGAACTACCCAGGAGGCTGAGGCAGGAGAATCTCTTGAACCCAGGAGGTGGAGGTTGCAGTGAGCCAAGATTGTGCCCTTGTACTCCAGCCTGGGCAACAAGAGCGAAACTCCATCTCAAAAACAAAGAAAGATGAACGAAAAGTCTGACTGCGCGATGCTGCAGCCGTGGAGCTCATACAGCATGAGCACCGTGCGGCGTGGTACGCCAGACCTAGATGCAGGACTCTTCCAGAGGAATGAGGTGAGGGAGCCCACTACATAAATCCCGCACTGCGGAGAGCTTGGAAAGGATTTTCAAGTCCAACCTCATCGCTCAGGTGTGTTCAAAACATCCCACTGCACTGCCCAAGAGGTGCCTCGTGGTCAGGTGGGTTTGGCAAATGTCTGGTTAAACAGGCTGTGTGGCTTTCTCTGAGGCAGGGCCTCCCCGCCAGGTCACAAGCTAAGGTGCATAATGAAATTCCAGGACAGAATCTGGAAGGCTGCTTGCCTCTGACCACGTGATGGGAAGCCACAACGAGCAGGCTTGGACTAGGCTGCACAGTGGTGCTCCCACCCTCCGCAAGGGCACTGAAAAGGTGGGGAATGGATCTGAGGTTGACATTTACCCACCTGTAACATGTCCTGGGAATATCCTCAAAGGGAAGAGTGGTGGGCAATGCTGCCCCAAATTTCTCAATGTTTCTCTTTTATTCTTTAGGGCAATGGGTCCAAGTGGGGTCCCAGAACCTGGGGCATCAGCATGGATTCACCAGGGACTGGTCAGAATGCACATTTCTATATACTACATAAGCTTTCCTCAAACATAGGAGCCCAGCGATCTGTGTGTTACTGGCCCCAGGTGCTGCTGGCGCTGATGGCCAGGCTCTGTCATGAGTAGGCAGCGCCTACATGAAGGGCTGCCTGGGAGGTTCCGTCACCTCCACCTTCAGAAACAAATAAGGGAAAAATCGCTTCCTCAGGAAACAACCCCTCCCCTTCCCTCAGCTCCAAAACAATCCAGTCCCAAAGCCTCAAGGAGAGGCATGCTGGGGCCCTTCTGAGGGCCTGCTCTTGGCCAAGGAGCCACACGGAAGCCTTCACAGCCTCGATCACACCAAATTCCCTGGAAAGTCCTGTAAACAGATATCACAGGCCCACCTCTGAGATGAGAAGCTCAGGGAGTGGCAGTGATCTGACCCAAGCCACAGAAGGGCCCTGGCAGAGGAAGGTTTACTCCTGTTCTCCCTGTGCTCCCCTACCGCCCTGAAAGGCCTCCTGGGAAACGTGTCCACAGCTCCAACACAGATAAAACCATGAGGGGCCACGGAAGCCTTTCATGGGGCTTAGGGGCCACAGAGGGCGCTGAGTGAGGTTAGGAGGCCCCTGGCGTCGGGCCTGGAAGCATGGTGGGATGACGGGTGTGCTCTGGAGGGTGCAGAGGAAGGGATGGGGGTCCACACTGATGGAGGGGCTGGTGGGAAGCACAGTGCCAGGGAGGGTGGCTGGAGAAGGTGTCCTGACTGCGAGACATGCCCTGGCTTCTACTGGCAACACAGCAAGCAGGCTGAGAGTGTCCTTCAGCCCTGCACTTGTGCCTGAATTCCAGTCATGGGGCGTCAGGGACACCGTGGGGTGAGTGAGAAGCAGGTATGAAAGGGAGGGGCAAATGGAATTGTTTGGGGCAACTGAAGGTATCTCGGGCATCTGATCAAGCTGCCCAGTTAGCAATAGCAAGCTGAGCCAAGGGAAGTGCTGAGGGCTGAGGGCTGAGGGCTGTCTGCAGATGCATGGTGGGAAAAACTGTGGCTGAAATGAATTTACCCTGGAGCGTGCTGTGTGAAGACAGAGAGGACAGAGAGAAAAGGCAGTGCAGCTAATAAATAACAACTGAGGGCTTTAATTAAACATCAGTGAATCTAAGACTTGAACTCTTGAAACATCTGAAGCTGTCAAACATGAGATAAATCTGGCCATGGGGTCCACACTTCCATGTTTTGAAATGAGAGGAGAGAAAAGGGTTTTGCTCTTCTGTACACGGCAAGGGGAAGGTGAGCGGAGCAGACCTCAGGATCAGCAGGGCCAAGAGCAGCGCACGGCTCCCAGCTGGTGGCTGAGGTCTGCCCACCCGGGGTAGCCTGAGGCTTTTACCTTCATCAGAATTTCATTCAAACTTTGCCCTGATGCCAAGCGATCCAGGTCTGCATTCACCCTCTACGATGGCCAGCCTCGGACAGGGTGGGACTGGAGACAGAGGTGGTCTCACTGGTGCATAACCGCCCTGGTTTGAGGAAGCAGCAGTGTTTACAGGATTCTCCTAAGAACTGCTCCCCACACTGGTCCTCTGAGGACACAAGTGCACCTGTCTCCTCCAGCGTTTATGCTCTGTGAGAGCCATGACTTCTACGCCCTCTTACTCTTTTGCCATTAAAAATCCTCTGAACTCTGACAGCGCTTCCTCTATTTCCTGGAGTTGGTGCTTCTCACCACCCTGCCCTCCAGCTCTCTGTCCTCATCTTCCTGATTAGACCTCAGCCACCTGACTCTGGGCAGGACGTCTGTTTACTCTTTCTCAAGAACTGCTGATTTACTGGCTTTGTTAATCCCAAGTTTGGGACTCAAGACCAAGTTAGGTTTTCACTGAAGAATGACATGTGTGTCTAGCATTTGCAAGCACTGCATGGGCACAAAGTAATATGCCACATAATCCTTTCTCAAACACGGGACCAGGCAGGGCAGGAAGGACTTGAGGCAGGCAACCACTATGTGCCAAGCGAGAGGCTGTTCTGGCTGAACTTCACCCCTGCCTTTCCCAGTAACACACTCATATGTTGAAGTCCTAACTCCCAGAACCTCTGAGTGTGACTCTACTTGGGGACAGGGCCTTTAAAGAGGAGACTAAGTTAAAAGAGGTCATTAGGGTGGACCCTCACCCAATACGACTGGTGTCCCACAAGTGGAGAGCAGGACACAGACAGGCACAGAGGGAAGACCGTTTGAGGACACAGGGAAAAGATGGCCATCTACAGGCCAAGAAGAGAGGCCTCAGAAGGAGCCAACTCTGCTGACACTTTGATCTTGGACTTCCGGCCTCCAGAACTGTGAGACAGCAAACTCATGCTGCTTCATCCACCCAGTCTGTGGCACTTTGTTAAAGCAACCCCAGCAAACTAACAAGCGGCACACACAGCATGTGCAGAAAGAATTCAGACGGGGGAAGTTCCTAGGGACTGGGGTCATAATGGAAGAGGCTGAAAAAGCAGCTTCAGTGGGGCATGGAAGGACTGGTGTAATTTGGGTTTGAGGGGATTAGGAGACCCTTCCACATAGGAAGGGCAGCAGAGGTGCAGAGGAAGACTGAGCACTGTGTATCCTGCTGAGTAGATTCCAATCTCTCAGGTCCTGATTCATGGAAAAGACAAGCAGTGATGTCTGTGAGGAGGGCTGGATAGGGTGGGGAAGACTGGGTAGGGCCTTAAATGACAGGTTGCAAAGAGCAGGATCCCAGAAGACCAACATGGCACAGGGGAGAGAGTTCTGGGCCAGGGCAAGGCAAGTCCTGTGGGTCTATAAATTAGCCTTGAAGTTGGAGGGAATGCCCTTAGCTTCTCAGGGCTTCTGTTATTCAGTTGCAGAATGGCAATGTTGAAGTCTTTCAGTAGTTATCAACTTCTCCCCCTGGAGCAGTAGATCGTTTTAAAACATCAAATCTGAATGGAACCCCAAGATATCAAATATCTAGGTGGGGCTATATCTAGGTGGGGCTCCTCTTGAAGTTGGGGAGGGAGAAGCCTGAGGTGGACCCAAGGCATCTACTCATTAGTGCAGGCCTCCATACGGCACACGCACCCGTGAGCTAGGCTGGGGGAAACCAACCAGCCAACCAATTTGCCCTACAGCTTTTTTTTTTTTTTTTTTTTGAGACGAAGTTTCGCTTAGCATGCCCTCTCAGGGTGAACTCAGCAGTATCAGCAGTGCCTGTGACTTTTCCACCAATAGAAATCACAGATATTAATAGTTTTAAATCACAATCCTATTGTTGCAGATACCCAGAGATACTGTTAACATTCATCACTACTGCAGGGCGATGTCAGTAATCAGACCTATTAGGAGACCTTGCCACTAAATCTTAACAAAATCATAATCTAGAGTAATATTTTGATAACTGTACGTCATATTTCTTATGGCAAGAAAACAGGTAATACAAATAAACAAAAACAGTAAAAATACAAAGAAAATAATTCAAAAGGATTCGAAAATTGAGGAAGCACAGATATGCAGATGTACAGTGATACGATTTGGAACTGCATCCCCACCAAATCTCACGTTGAACTGTAATCCCTAAAGTTGGCGGCTGGGCCTGGTGGGAGGTGACTGGATCATGGGGGTGGATTTCTCAAGAGCGATTTAGCAACATTCCACGGTACCGTTCCTGTGGTTGTGCGTTCTTGTGAGATCTGGTTGTTTAAAGGTGTGTGATTCCTCCCCGCTTGCTCTCTCTTGCTCCTGCTCTCACCTTGTGAGATGCCTGCTCCCCCTTTGCCTTCTGCCATGACTGGAAGCTCCCTGAGGCTTCCCCAGAAGCACAAGCTGCCATGCTTCCTGTTCAGCCAGCAGCATCATGAGCCAATTCAGTTACCTCTTTTCTTATAAATTACTCAGTCTCGGGTATCTCTCCAATATTTGCACTGCTACAGTATTAGGACTAATACATACGAATATACAGATATGCAGGCCATAAGGGTCTCCGTGTCTCCCAGAGTTGTGCCTCAAATGTGACTTTAACTTGCTTGTACCCAAAGTGCAGGGAGTTATATGGACAGTTGCTGAGTTCCTATTTTTGGAGGAGAGGAGGAGGCCCCAAATGTAAAATGCTGGAGAGGTTAAAGACACAGTAGCCTGATATCCCTTCGGTTTGGTCCTTGGAAGGATGCTGCCGTAATTTGCACTAGGTAGTATTTGTGAATAGGAATGGCAGCCAGATTACAGGGTCCAGGATAGCATCAGGAGCAACTTCCCAGCAGGCTGATGGCCCACCCACCTCCAGGTGCCACTCACTCAGGCAGCCAGGTCTAAACAGTACCTGGCCATACCTTGCACCACTCCATCTTGAGTCACAGAGTAGAAGCCTGAGCTGTCTATGAGTTTCCACAGCAACATCTTCTGACCTCGAGAAAGGCAGGTAAACTGGCAGTGCCTTGTAGGTCAGTTACCAGGCAGTTCCTGAGGACCCAACAAAGGTACTTTTGAAGAAGATGCTGGGTCATTTCTAGGTATATAGCACCTCTCAGAAGGAAAAGAAAAATTCGGAGAAGAATTAACACAATTGTTAGGAAGTGAGTAAGTTAACTAAGGTCTCATGGAAAACAGAGGTGAGTTTTCTGATGCCATGGAGAGAATGGGCATGCTGCTGTAGGCAGGAAGGCTGTCAGCCTTGTTTATCATCTGTGCCCCCTGGCCCTGGGAACTCAGCACAGAATTCCAACAAGGAGACAGCACTGAGGTATTTATTGCTTTCTTTGCATATCAGCTTGTCACATGTAATAATTAATTTGATGATCCCAAATTAGACCTGACAGGAAGCCTCCTGACTATACACCATGCCTAGATTTAGCAGAGATAAACACTGCTGTTAATTTCTCCAGCAGAGGATGTGAGTATCAACCCAGGGCTGCTTTCATTGATTTCCATTTCACTCAACATGGACCCCCCTCATATTGGCATTGCTCCCTTTAGCTGATAGCTGTGGCCAGTTTTAGAAGTGTGGTGTTCTAGGGTTGCCTGCCAATCAGTTCCCATTTCCAAAGTGATGAGAACGTGACAGGGGACACAGAAATTGAGCCCCGTCGGTGAAGAAACAGTGGGCAGAATGAGGCTGGATAAGCCCTGAAACTGTCAGTAAGAAGATAAAATGCGACTAAGAGAAATTGTGATTTACAATGAACTTTTCAGGAACATATCTGTCATGCAAAGTAAACTCCTTTGAAGTCTAGACATCTGTAGGTAGCAAGAAAAAATAGTATTTTTTCTCTCCCTCCGCTCCTATACTAACTGTGATGATTAATACTGAGTGTCAATTTGATTGGATTGAAGGAAGCAATATTGATCCTGGTGTGTCTGTCTGTGAGGGTGTTGCCAAAGGAGATTAACATCTGAGTCAGTGTGCTGGGGAAGGCAGACCCACCCTTCATCGGGTGGGCACCATCTAATCAGTCATCAGCAAATATAAAGCAGGTAGAAAAACGTGAAGCAACAGACTGGCCTAGCCTCCCAGTCTACATCTTTCTCCCATGGGGGATGCTTCCCGCCCTCAAAGGTCGGACTCAAGTTCTTCAGTTTTGAGACTTGGACCGGCTCTGTTTGCTCCTCAAGCTGCAGACAGCCTACTGTGGGGCTTTGTGATCCTGTAAGTTAATACTTAATAAATTCCCCTTTATATGTATATATCTATCCTATTAGTTCTGTCCCTCTAGGGAACCCTGAAGAATACAGATTTTGGTACCAGGAGTGGTTCTAGAGGAACAGAATATTAAGGGTGGGGTTCTTTCACTGGTTTTAGTGTTTCTGGAGTTGGCTGCTTAATGTGATTAGACCCCAAAATGCTAAGGACTCTACTTCTAATAGTATGGAGAACACTGACAGTGCTAGGCAGAAACTGTTTAGAGAGTTCTGCAAAAATAAATCCATCTGACACTCCTGATTCACCACTTGTAAGAGGCAAAGAGTTTATTGACTTTATATATAATACCTTTGACCATATATGGAGAACCAAGGAACATAATGAAGCTGGTTGGTTGCTTCTAAGTTCAGAGGACAAAGTGATGAAAGAAAATTACAAACTCAGGGATTGTCTCCAGGCTTCAGAAGCAGACACTGAGCCTCAAATCTGCTAAGATTGCCCTAAGTGAGAGTCTCATCTCCCACAGAGAAAGAGCTGAAATTGTGGAAAAACAGACACGAGGTCTTATCATGGCAGTGGCTGACCTGCAATGAAAGGTGCAGGCACAGCCTCTTCAGATGTCTACTATTAAAGTGAGTGCATTGATTGGGAAAGAATGGAACCCTGCAACTTGGAATGGGGATGTGTGGGAGGGCCCTGATGAAGGTGGGGACACTGAGTTTGTAAACTTTGATGAGCATCCCCTCCCTGACCCATGCTCCCACCAGCCTTTCTACTTTTGTTTGAGAAGATAAACTCTGTGCTCCCTGAGGCAACAGTGATGGCCTCCCCTGAGGCAGCTGCCAGGCAAGATAATGTTGATTCTCCCCAGAAGCCACACCCAACACCTCTGCTGGCTTCTAGACCTATAACTAGACTAACGGTGAGCCCCTAGAGGTGAGGTTGAGAGTGTCACCCATGAGGAGGTGCACTACACTAGAAAAAAACTGCTTCAGTTCTCTAATTTATATAAACAGAAAACTAGAGAACAGGCATGGGAATGGATATTAAGGGTACTGGATAAGAGTGGAAGGAGTTGAATCAGGCTGAATTTACTGATTTGGGCCCACTAAGAAGGGACTCTACATTGAATGTTACAGCTCAGAGAGTTAAAAAAGGTTCTAATAGTTTATTTGCTTGATTAGCTGAAATATGAACTAAAAGATGGCCCACTGTGAGTGAGCTGGAAATGCCTGATCTTCCTTGGTTTAATGTAGAGGAAGGGATCCAAAGGCTTAGGGAGCCTGGGATGGTGGAGTTGACTAATCACTTTAGACATACTCATCCCAGCTGCGAGGGTCCAAAAGATATACCTTGATTAATGCCTTGTGAAATAGATTTGTGAGGGCAGCACCTGCATCTTTGAAGAGCCCTGTAATTGCTCTTCTCTGCATGTCAGATCTAATGGTGGGACCCACAGTCACTCAACTACAAAATTTAAATACAATGGGAATAGATACCGAGGTGGCAGGGGCCAAGTGGCAGCACTCAACCATCAACGGCAAGGTGGACGCAGCTACTATAATGAACAGCAGAGGCAATGAGGCAGTCAGAATAGTCTGACTTGTGTAGAGCTACGGCATTGCCTAATTAATCACAGTGTTCCTACAAGAGGAACTGATAGGAAGCTTACTGCACTCCTTAATTTATACAAGCAGAAAACTTCTAGGTCAAAGGACAAAAGACTAATTTGAATTACAGAAACAGAGAATCACAGCCCCTCAATCAATTTCCAGACTTGAGCCAGTTTACAGACCCAGAACCCCTTGAATGAAGAAGAGGCTGGGTCCTCTTGAGGAAGAACCCCACTATGTTACCAAAAATTTATGCAGCAAATCTTTCTCCCATCTTTCCCCAAGGAGATCTCTGGTCTTTTATCAGAGTAACTGTGCATTGGGGAAAGGGAAATGATCAGATATTTTGGGGACTACTGGACACTGGCTGTGAGCGGACGTTGATTCCAGGAGACCCAAAACGTCATTGTGGTCCTCCAGTTAAAGTAAAGGCTTATGGAGATCAGGTAATTAATGAAGTTTTAATTCAGGTCTGACTTACAGTAGGTCCCTGGACTCATCCTGGGGTTATTTCCCCAGTGCCAGAATGCACAACTGGCAAAGACATACTTAGCAGCTGGCAGAACCCCCACATTGGTGCCCTGACTGGTAGAGTGAGGGCCATTATGGTAGGAAAGGCCAAATGGAAGCCATTAGAGCAGCCTCCAGAAAGGCTGCTATTTACTACTAGAAAAACAGTAAATCAAAAACAGTATCACATCCTTGGAAGGACTGCAGAGATTAGTGCCACCATCAAGGACTTGAAAGACGCAGGGGTGGTGATTCCCACCACATCCCCATTCAACTCTCCCATTTGGCCTGTGCAGAAGACAGATGGATCTTAAAGAATGACAGTGGAATTAAGCTCAACCAAGTGGTGACTCTAATTGCAACTGTTGTACCAGATGTAGTTTCATTGCTTGAGCAAATTAACACATTTCCTGGTACCTGGTATGCAGTCATTGACTTGGCAAATGCCTTTTTCTCCATTTCTGTCCATAAGGCCACCAGGAACAATTTGCTTTTAGCTGGCAAGACCAGCAATATATCTTTACTGTCCTACCTCAGGGGTATATCAACTCTCCAGCTTTGTGGCATATTATTTGGAGAGACCTTGATCACTTTTTGCTTCCACAAAGTATCACACTGGTCCATTACATTGATGGCATTATGCTGATTGGATCCAGTCAGCAAGAAGTAGCAAACACACTGGACTTACTGGTGAAACATTTGCGTGCCAGAGGATGGGAAATAAATCCGACTAAAATTCAGGGAACTTCCACCTCAGTAAAATTTCTAAGGGTCCAGTGGTGTGGGGGCCTGTTGAAATATTTCTTCTAAGGTGAAGGATAAGTTGCTGCATTTGGCCCTCCTACAACCAGGAAAGAGGCACAATGCCTAGTGGGTCTATTTGAATTTTGGAAACAATACATTCCTCATTTGGGTGTGTTACTCCAGCCCATTTATTCAGTGACCCAAAAGGCTGCCAGTTTTGTGTGGGGTCCAGAACAGGAGAAGTCTCCACAACACATCCAGGTTGCTATGCAGCTGCTCTGACACTTGGGCCATATGACCCAGCAGATCCAATGGTGCCTGAGTTGTCAGTGGCAGATATGGGTGCTGTTTAGAGCCTTCGGCAGGATCCCATAGGTGAATCACAGCATAGGCCTCTAGGATTTTTGAGCCAGGCCCTGTCATCTTCTGCAGGTAACTACTCTCCTTTTGAGAGACAGCTTTTGGCCTGTTACTGGGCTTTGGTGGAAACTGGACTTTTGACTATGGGTCATCAAGTCACCATGTTACCTGAACTGTCAGCCCATCGTGAGCTGGGTGCTTTCTGACCCATCTGGCTATAAAGTGGGTCATGCATAGCAGCATTCCATCATCAAATGGAAGTGATATGAATGTGATTGGGCTTGAGCAGGTCCTGAAGGCACAAGTAAGTTACCTGATCTTCATAAACCCCTCTTATGGGCATTTGAGCCACTTCCTCATGTAACTTACCCTCATAAGCTGCACTCCTGCTACCCTGCCTTCTCTCCCTGAGCCTGTACCAATGGCCTCATGGGGAGTTCTCTATAATCAGTTGGCAGTGGAAGAGGAGACGAGGGCCTGGTTCACAGATGATTCTGCATGATATGCAGGCACCACCGAAAGTGGACAGCTGCAGCACCATAGCCCTTTCTAGGACATCCTTGAAGGACAGTGGTGAAGGGAAATCTTCCCAACAGGCAGAACTTCCAGCAGTCTACCTGGTTGTACACTTTGCATGGGAGGAGAAATGGCTGGATGTATGATTATATACTGATTCATGGGCTGTAGCCAATGGTTTGGCTAGATGGTCTAGGACTTGGAAGAAACATGATCGGAAAACTGGTGACAAAGCAATTTGGGGAAGAGCTATGTGGATGGATCTCTCTGAGTGGTCAAAAACTGAAGATATTTGTATCCCCTGTGAGTGCTCACCAACGGTGATCTCGGCAAAGGAGGATCTGAATAATCAATTGAATAGGATGACCTGTTCTATGGACACCACTCAGCCTCTTTCCCCAGCCACCCCCGTCATGGCCCAATGGGCCGACAAACAAAGTGGCCATGGTGGCAGGGATGAAGGTTACGCATGGGCTCAGCAACATGGACTTCCACTCACCAAGGCTGACATGGCTATGGCGACTGCTGAGTGCCCAATCTGCCAGCAGCAGAGATCAACACTGAGCCCTTGATATGGCACCATTCCTCTGGGTGATCAGCCAGCTACCTGGTGATAGGTTGATTATATTGAACCTCTTCCATCCTGGAAAGGGCAGAGGTTTGTCCTCACTGGAATAGACACTTACTCCGAATGTGGGTTTGCCTATCTAGCACACAATGCTTCTGCCAAGACTACCATACATGGACCCACAGAATGCCTTATCCACCATCATGATATTCTACACAGCACTGCCTCTGACCAAGGCACTCACTTTACAGCTAAAGCAGTGTGGCAGTGGGCTATGCTCATGGAATTCCCTGGTCTTACCTAGTGCTCCATCATCCTGAAGGAGCTTGATTGATAGAACAGTGGAATGTCCTTTTGAAGCCACAACTACAACATCAACTAGGTGACAATACTTTATAGGGCTGGGGCAGAGCTCTCCAGAGGGCTGTGTATGCTCTGAATCAGCATACAAGGTATGATACTGTTTCTCCCATAGCCAGGATTCATGGGTCCGGGAATCAAGAGGTAGAAGTGAAAGTGGTACCACACACCATTACCCCTAGCGAACCACTGGCAAAATTTTTGCTTCCTGTTCCCACAACATGATATTCTGCTGGCCTAGAGTTCTTAGTTCCAGAGGGAGGAATGCTGCTACCAGGGGGCACAACACTGATCCCATTAAACTGGAAGTTAAGATTGCCAGCTGGACACTTTGGCTCCTCCTACTTTTAAGTCAACAGGCCAAGAAGGGAGTTAACAGTGTTGGCTGGGGTGATTGTCCCAGACCATCAAGATAAAATCAGTCTACTACTCTGCAACAGAGGTAAGGAAGAGTATGCATGGAATATAGAAGATGCATTAGTGCATCTCTTAGTATTAACATGGCGTATGCTTAAGGTCAATGGGAAACTACAACAGCCCAATTCAAGCAGGACTACCAGTGGCCCAGATCCCTCAAGAATGAGAATGAAGGTTTGGTTCACTCCACCAAGGAAAAAACCACGACCTGCTGAGGTGCTTGTACTGAAGACAAAGGGAATACAGAATGGGTAGAAGAAGACAGTCATCAATATCAGCTATGACCATGTGGCCAGCTACAGAAATGGGGACTGTAATTGTCATGAGTATTTCCTCCTTCTTTTGCTAAAAATATGTTTGTACACTTATAAACTTATACTAAAAAAAATCTTTATTTCCTTTTACTTTATCATGTGATGTCAGATTTATTGACTTCATATAAGCATTTAAGTATTGTTAACCTAAGGAAACAGTATTTGGTTTGGGGATTGGTGCATTTCTGGTATACAAAGAATAGTTGTACTATGTTAGGCATAATTATGGCTTTATTATTGTCTTTATTTGAAGATTATATATGATCTCAGGAGATGTATATGGGTTCAAGTTGACAAGGGATGGACTTGTGGTGGTTAATACTGAGTGCCCACTTGATTGGACTGAAGGATGCAATATTGGTCCTGGGTACATCTGTAAGGGAGATTAACATTTGAGTCAGTGGGCTGGGGAAGGCAGACCCATCCTTAATTGGGTGGGCACCATCTAATGAGCCGTCAGCCATTATAAAGCAGGCAGAAAAACGTGAAGCAAGAGACTGGCCTAGCCCCCCAGCCTACATCTTTCTCCTGTGTTGGATGCTTCCTGCCCTTGAACATTGGACTCCAAGTTCTTCAGTTTTGAGACTCGGACCTGGCTCTTCTTGCTCCTCAAGCTTGCAGGCAGCCTACTGTGGGACTTTTCCATTGTGTAAGTTAATACCTAATAAACCTCTCTTTCTCTCCCCCGCCCCCATATATACATACCCTATTAGTTATATATTATACATACAGATACACACACACACACACACACACACACACACACACACACCCTATTAGTTCTGTCCCGCTAGAGAACCCTGACAAATATACTAACTCTGAACTTGTTCACAACTACAGGTGGTCAGAAACTGGCTGCTAAACCCCACCCGCCTGGACCCAGATGCCACAAGATTGTCACCTTAATGAAAGCTATCTGGGGGGAAATGACAACATCTAAGTGACAACACTTTACCCACCAACAGCAACACCCTTCTCATACCCACCACCCAATGACTGACACTCATGCCAAATCTTTCCTGAAATTATTATTCCCCACCACCCTTTACAGACTGCAGTTTGGAAGGAAGGAGCCCACAGAACCGAATATCAATCACAGAAGCTGCACTGCAAGACATTCAGTGTTCGATGTACCGAAAAATCCTCTTTACACGTCTTTATGCTTCTGGCCACTGCAGCCGCAAAGTCCAGCCATTAGAAGGGACAGCCATCTTTCAGAGTCGTGTCCCTTGATGAAATGTCAATGTCAAAGAAATATAGACAGATATGCCTTATGTATTTGGCCATGCTTCCTCCCTCTTGCCATCACAGTCTCCTCTAAGAGGCTAAATGTTTAGTCCCCGTAAAACAGTACTTAAAATAACAAACTCACACCGATAGAAGAGGGAAGATACTGTATTCATAGCCATCAGGTCAAAAAAATTAGAAGATAAGAGTGATAAAAACAATGGCAATTAATTCAACTCCCTATATATAGTCTATCCTGTGAATATAATTTGATTTGCACAGGGCCACTCAGCTGGCTGTTTGTGCAGCTGGTCAGCTCAGGTCTTCCAGGCTGGTCCTTGAGTTGCAGCATGATGCCTTGTAAGAACAATGCAGTAGTTACAAAATCTTGGAAATAGTACTTAGCTCCTTTAGGTCATCTGAGCAAAACTACTCTTGTTAAGCTCATTTCATTGGGACATTGGAGGAAGAAATAACAGAGAAGGGATGGAGGCACATACAGAAACAATCACATTAAGAAGACCCAGGCAAGAAATAAAACAATTATAGAGCATAATAAAGAAAAAGGCAGCATGCTACAGCCAGTAATTAACACATAGCCCTTTCTGAGGAGAGATTCTATTGTAGGCTCCAGGCCAGATACTAAAGCAAAAGAATGTGTGAACGCAAGCTCCTACCTCATTAAAGATCTCTGGTCTGAGTTGGCCCTACATTTTATTACATGCCATTATCTTCATCCTCATTACAATGCTGAGTTGTGACACCTTCTATGTTGACAGAGCACCTAAGGATACAGAAGGAGACTCCTACATCTTGCTCTGCATCTTAGGGGACTGTTTGTTATCCATGTGTACTTGCCAGTGTCTATCTGGAAGATTATTGAAGAGCCAAAATACAAATGGTGCATTGTTTGGGTGCAGAAAAAAACACACGGCAAAAAAGTAAACCTGTGGGATGTGTGCAAGGCACCATACAGCAAAAACATTCCATTTCCTTGTGCTACCCTCAAAATGTTATACAGTAATTTCGGGTTAAATTCTAAATTAAAACGATTTAAAAGCACAGCACCTCTAATCCTGTTCAGGCCTGAAATGATTTATAAGTACCTATCCAGGAACTACTCTGCCAGCAAAGGAATGCAGATGGCCTCAGTGAGGATGAATCAATCTCTGGAAGATTCTTGAGGACCGACTTATATTTTCTTATTTTCTCCAGAGTCTAGCAAGTTTCCACCTCTGTAACAGGAACCCCATGAATATGGGACTGCTATTAATTCATGCTGTGCTTTTAGTTCTTTTCAAAGCTTACAGATATTCATATTTTTCTCTAATTTCCTTTTCTCTGTAAAAGTCCCATAAGAGAAATAGACACACCAACAAATCTTGTGCTACAGATGAGGAAACAGTCACCAAAGGTTCATGATTTACCAGGGGCCACCCAGGAGCAAAGGGCCAGCACCCCAGGGCCCATCAGCTTAGGGCTTTTCTAGACAAAATGCTTTACATGCCATTTCAGGTAGGCCAGGGGAGGCTGGCTCTTACAGACTATGTGTACCTAAATTGCTTGATTTAGCAGTCATACATGTGGTCCAACATTTTCAAAAAGAAGCAGCACATGAACTAACAGACCAAAGGCTCAGCCTGGGTGGAGTCAAACTAAAGCTGCAGAGGACACATTCCTCCTTTCTGGTTTTGTGTCCCTAAGGGATGAGAGCTCCAGTGACTTGGAGGGCAGAGTGCTGGTGCTCCCCAGGGCCTTTCACCTGGGGACGCAGCCATCTGGACAGAGTCAAGCTCTGAAAAACCCAAAAGCCACAAGCGGGTGTAGCTCCCTCCTCTTGCCAGAAGGCGAGGGTTCTGCCTCTGTGTGCTGACCTGAACTTCTTGCTCCCCTTCTCCCCCTCATGCTCCCCTCTGATCCAACACCCCATGGGCTTGGCCTCGCCAAGACTGGGAAAGGGTTGCGTCTGTTTCTATCTCTGATCACGTTTGGTATCTCTGGCAAAGTAAAAACAAACCTCCCATTCTTCAGCAGTGTTTGTTTTGGGCCCATTGGGCACTGCCCTTCCCATTTTAGGCTTATTTTTTTTCCACTTACAGTCATTACGAATTTGGTAGAGGTGAGTCATGGGTTTTACAATGGCTCCCGCTTCCTCTTGTTTGTACTTTTCCAGTCTCATTTCCTTTCTTTGCAGCTGCCTTGGCAGCCTCCAATCGCTGGCCTCTGACGTGTTATTCCGGGTCCCAAGCCTCCAATCGCTGGCCTCTGACGTGGTTATTCCGGGTCCCAAGCCTCCAATCGCTGGCCTCTGACGTGGTTATTCCGGGTCCCAAAGCCTCCAATCGCTGGCCTCTGACGTGGTTAATCCGGGTCCCAAAGCCTCCAGTCGCTGGCCTCTGACGTGATTATTCCGGGTCCCAAAGCCTCCAATTGCTGGCCTCTGACGTGGTTATTCCGGGTCCCAAAGCCTCCAATCGCTGGCCTCTGACGTGGTTAATCCGGGTCCCAAAGCCTCCAGTCGCTGGTCTCTGACGTGATTATTCCGGGTCCCAAAGCCTCCAATCGCTGGCCTCTGACGTGGTTAATGCGGGTCCCAAAGCCTCCAATCGCTGGTCTCTGACGTGGTTATTCCGGGTCCCAAGCCTGGGCTGTCTCCAGTCCTGAGGTGCCTGGGCTCCTGCATGCAGGGCCAGGGGTTTCTGGTGGTTGGTCGTGTTCCTGGTTCGGAGGTTCTTCCTCCAAGATCTGAAGACTCACCAGGGCAGCAGCTGACCTTCTGGTGGAGGCAGGGAGCCTCTGCACAAGCCGGTACCCCGCAGAGCTGCTCTGACGTTGCCATGGTGTCTTGTAAAGCCACAAAGCTTGAGTTGACAATTGGGGTAGATGGAAAATCACTGAAATTCTTTGGTCTTAAATGAGCTTGATGGAAACCAGCATCTAATAATACAATCCTAGTGCTGGAAAGATGCCTCTGAACATAAACATTTGATGTAGGGTTTTAGGCTTCTCAATAATTTCCCCACAACTCTCTGGGAAAAATGACTAGTTAACAGAGCAGAAACGGTGGGCAGGAGACTGGGAGTCTTTGGAGTCATACACATTTGGATTCACATCTTATTGTTCAGTTACTTTGGGAATGACCTTAGCCATGTCATTAGTCTTTCTTAGTAGATCTCTTTGGCCATAAAAGAGAGTCCCCTTACCTCGTAGGATGTGAAGACTAAATAAGACTGAGTATGTAAAGCACCTGGTCTAAAGGTAGCTGTGTTTGCTGTTATTTGCCTGTTAGACTTCCTGAATGCTGGTGAACTGCTTAAGTCATACCAGGGACAATCTTTTAAACGTCTTATTCCCCAAGGCCCAATTAAGATGACCCATAATCATAAACTCAACAGGCCACATGACAGATGCTTTCAAAATAGATTCAAGTCCCATGGAAAAAAAAAGTTCAATTCTGCCTGTTGGACAGTTGTCATGTATACTCTCTTCTGCCTCCCCTCTGGAGTCCTTATAAATATGGTGGTCAATTAGGAAGTTATCATTACCCACAGTGAAAGAAGAAACTGTTCATGAACACTGTGTTCCTTTAACAGTGTTGATACATTTCTGGAACATGTGTAGGCTTCACATGTGTTGCAGAGACTGGGATGGTGCATGTGTCTCAGGTAAATGCTGCTCACAGCGTGGTGGGGAACCAGTAGCACCTCTCACTCTGCTCATGAGAAATGCAGTCTCGGGCCCACCCCAGCCCTGCTGAGGCAGAATCTGCATTCTGACCAGATTCCCAGGTGATCTGCAAGCACATTAAAGTTTGGGAGGCTCTGTAGTCATGCAGAGGAGGGAGGCATGTGATGGTAAAGGTGCTGGCCCTAGCCCAGGAGGCTGGGCCGGGTTCTGGCGGATTCTCTTCAGCCCCTGTTACTGTGGCTTAGCTGAGGACAATGGGCAAGTCTTATCATGCTTACCCTCCTTACATCCCAAACTGTGAAGGGCCTGAGGTTTTATCCCACTTGTCAGCTAACAAGTTAGCCTGCCACTGTGTATGTGTGCGGAACAATGTGTGTGTCTCTGTGTGTGTGCATGTGTGTGTGTATTCACAACAGAAGGTGCAAGACCTCTGAGTCAGAGAGAGCAGCAAGAACGACATCTTAGCACTAGTTTGCTAAGTGCCAGTCCCCATGGTGATGTGACATGGTGAGGGCCAAGTGTCACCTATGCATGTAGTGGAATCATCACAGAGGAGATATCCCAGAATTAGGGACCTCTGACCTTGTACAGGGCTGCTGGTGACCTTCTCTCTCCACTACTGAGAGAGAGGGAGAGACAGAGAGAGAGAGAGAGAGAGAGAGAGAGAGAGAGAGAGAGACAGAGACAGACACAGACACAGAGACAGAGACTTAGCTTGATCCAGGAATGTAAGCAACCATCTTAGGGGAGCAGAAGGGAGACTTCTGCAAGCTTTATTGTCCTAAAATGTCTCCTTATATAAACATTATTAACTTGAATGTAAATGTCTTTGCTCAGAGGACTGTGCAGAAACATGAGACGCCTGTGTTAACTGTCTCTCAACGTGCTCATATGTCAGGAGAATGGGTGGCTGACACACAGCAAGTAACAGTACCTGGCCACTGCCCCAGGGGAGCCTGTAGTCTGAGAAGCACCCGAAATGGAATCACAGTGTCATGAGAAGGGAAGTTCCACGTACCTGGGGGAACACACAGGGGGTCAGTACGCCCTGATGAAGGCGAGGCTGTCAGGAAAGGGTTCCTGGGCTGACTTCCAAGCTGAGACTTGATGTTTAGATTGGCTGGTTCTGAGTGCTAGGCAGGGAGCCCTGATAGTGGGCCATGAGAGGGTGGTAGGGATGGGGCCTGCTGCCTTGCTCTTGATGCTAAAGTGCCTGGCTTCATTATGAGGATTTGGATGTGGGAGCCTGGGGAGAAGGAGAAATACATGTTGATGATTCTGGCTGGAAAAACTCAGTATCCAAGTTATCAGAGCCTAGTAACAAGATGGAAAGGGGAGGAGAGTTTGAGGGAAGAAAATGGCATGCTGTTTAGAGGCAATTCGCTGTGTTTCTGGAAATATAAATTGAGATATTCAATCTATACAGTCATCCCTTGGCGCCCATGGGAGAGTGGTTCTAGGACTCCTGTGGATACCACAATCCCGCAGATGCTGACGTCCCTGATATTACACATTTGCGTATAACCTCCACACATCCTCCCATATACTTTAAATCATCTCCAGTTAGTTGTAATTCCTAATATGATGTAAACCCTGTATTGTTTAGAGTGCCAAGAAAAAAGTCTGTACATGTTCAGTACAGATGCAATAATCCATTGTTTTCCTGAATATTTTCAGTTCACAGTTCGTCGACTGCCGTGGACCGAATCCTTGGATGTGGAACCCACAGATACAGAAGGCTGACTGTCTACGATTAATAGACAAAGAAAAGAACATAAAGGCAGTTGTAACTTACTCTTTTTTTTGAATATCAGAAAGCAAAATTTTATTTTTTGTTTTCATTTACTAATAATATTTGTTTACAAATATTTATTTATTTTTGAGATGGAGTCTCACTCTGTCACCCAGGCTGGAGTGCCATGGTGCGATCTCGGCTCACTGCAACCTCTGCCCACCGGGTTCAAGTGATTCTCCTGCCTCAGCCTTCTGAGTAGCTGGGATTACAGGTGCCTGCCATCGCGCCTGGCTCATTTTTGTGTTTTTAGTAGAGACGAAGTTTCACCATCTTGGCCAGGCTGGTCTCGAACTCCTGACCTTGTGATTTACCTGCCTTGGCCTCCCAAAGTGTGAGGCCGCCATGCCCGGCCTCAAATATTTATTCTTTTGAGAATTATTTGTTCATTTTCTTTTTAATCCATTGGGAATTTGATGTGTTTATTACTGATTTATATGAGCTTTCCATTCATTTTCAGTCTGTATTCGGTTTTTAGTTATCACTGCTACTTTTTAGAGGCCTTAAGTGTGAAGTTACTTAAAATGCTGGGGGAAAGATTTAGACTCAGCCCAAAAGATAGGCCAAAAAGACAACAAAGAAGACCTGTGATGAACAGAGACTATGTTCTTTTGCCCTATTTTTCGGAGCTTCAGGGAAATTAAATATAAACAGATATATGGAGAAGCTGATTCTGAGTTTAAGAAATTAAAGCAATAAATTTAGAATTTTACTGATTTTTAATGTTCTTGAGAAAACTTGGCCTTCCAGTAAGTCCAAGTAAATAGACATAATCACCAAACTCCTGGGTTCAAATTAATCACAAACTAGAAGAAACATGTCTTGCCTTTAGATACAACTTTTGATCATGACCATAGCACTAGGCAGGGGCTGCGGGGCTTACCATGAGGAAGGTCTGCAGAGATACCACCATGTGGCACCCTTATGTCAAAGTGTGAGTGAATGGCGGGGAGAGAGGCGGAGGGGAAGAGGAGAGAGCTGGAGGAAAAGAGGCAGGGGGAGAAGGCCAGCCAGCCCCATCCCCAGCATCAGCAACATCATTTATTCTGCTTTTTTCAAAATGAACATTGATGCTGTTTCCCCAACCAGTATAGATTCGCCATATTTCCGCCTATTGAAATTCTATGTGCTCTTTCAGGTTCAACGAGTATCAGCTTTCTCATGTTAATTAAACAGCATGTTAATTGACAGCATTCATGTAGTTAATTGTCCTAGTTTTCTTCTCAACCTACAGAACTTATTTAATATTGCAGGATATCAACCCTTTTCCTACAAAGATTATAGGTTTCAAAAATGTCAAAAGAATTCCCTCATGTCCAGTTTCTACTGAAGCCAAGTGTAGCTGAAAGTTAACCTTAGCTACAGAGGTCATGCTGTGCTGTTCTATAGGTAGGAACGTTAGATAAATGGAATGAATTTGTGCTCTTAAACTCAAACAAACTTTATATCCAACCAAAATAGGGACCTGTATCAGAACATGCATATTTCTACTCCACCATCTTAGCCTCCCTCCCCTTCATTTCCCACCTCCCACGATGCCCCCCAGAAAGGTAAACAGCAATTACTTCTCTTAATTTAGATTGGCCAAAATTGCCCTAAAGTCCATTATCATCACTATGAAACTGCTACAAAGGAATGCTTAACGGATGTCATTTATAATCTTTATTCCTGACTTACATAAATTCAAAGTGATCTAGTTAGTGGTTTTGTCAAATTCTTAGAATACCAAAGATGTTCCCTTTTCTCCAGTGTTCTCTCTTGGGTATTCCTTCCTAGAATGCCAGGGCAACTGCAGCCAGCCACATTCTGACTAGCACACCAAACACTCTTGAGCGTGCCTAGTTTGCAAAATCCTTAGCCTCAGGCTTGCCCATACAGCTTGAAGCCACGTCCACAGAGATGCTACTCTGGTTCCCCTTAGCAGAAAATTCACCTTTATGGTGACTCCAAGTTAACGGTGGATCAGACGTGCTTGGGCATCCAGGTGCTGCCGGAGCCTGCCTGCACAGCTGTGTCCTAGGGCAGCCACCCTAGCATCTGTCTTCATTTCCTCTTTCCACATGTGTTCTGGAGAGGGCCTGGGCTACCATTAATGGTGGTTACGAAATTCAGTTAGGCTGTCCTCACGGGCAGCTTTCTCAGGAGATAAAGACTCCTTGCTGCCCCTTGCCTTCCATGCTTTCTTTGCAGCCCTGCTAAGTCTCCTTGCCAGAGCACACGTTCAGCTGTCCATGTGCTCATTGTCTGTTGTTCCCAGTGGTACGCCAGCCCTGTAAGAACAGGGATTTTGTTTTGCTCACTAATGTGTCCCTGCTGTGTAGAGAATACCTGGCACGGACGAGGCACTTATGGACATCAGGGGAATAAGCAAATGCCCACGTGCAGGGAGTGGATACTCAGATGTGCGTGCCAGGGAAAACAGCTAAGGACTGCTGCTGGAAAAATTATTAAGACACAAACCCTGTCCTGTACAAATCTACTACAAGAGTGGGGGATGGTAAACTTCTAGTCATTTAACCTGTGGTCTCTGGTTAGTTCTGATGGAGCCTGTAGGGATAATCTTTAAAAGGATTTGGCCTTACTTATAAACCACTCAGTGTTTTTGTTCTAAAGCTGTGCAACTACTACTTATGTCTGTTTCTGGGTTCAAACACACACTCACTGCAGACCAGGTCTGGCCTTAAGATGGGGCTCTATGGAGAGCCCTGGACTGGGGAATCTTTCTCTATAAAGAGCCCATGGGGGAAGGGGGGAATCTCTCCATAGCTTTGGCTGGTGCCAGTTGTACCTCAGAACCTGGACCTGGATTCTGACCTCTAGCCACCAGCCATATTGGCTTTGGATCTTGAGCCCTGTGCGACGGCTCCTGAACCTCATTCCCCAGGCTCCAGGTCCTAACGTGGCTCAGCAGTGCTCCCTGCGCTTCATTCCTTCTCCGTACAGACCTGGGCCACCTGCTCATCCCCACTGCTCCAGGAGACCTCCCTAGCCTGGCTTCTGCCCGGCCACACCGCCTGTGGTGCTGGTCTTTGTACCTGACTTCCCAACCTCCATGGCACTGCAAACTGCACATCTAAGGCAATCTCAGCAATGTCTGACTTAGGGAGAGTTAAGTCACCCAATTCTGGCCAATGAGTTTGCTAGGGGGCTTCTAGTGAAGCTATACTTGCTCCTAAAAAGAGATGAAAGAGATGCCTGTTTCTTCTCTCAATGCCACTTGTCTGGGTGTAAAGCATGGATCCGCTATGGCCAACCCTCTGCCAGGCTGTGGAGGCAGCTGCTCCAGGAGGAGGGCAGAGAGGTGGCCCTGGAAGAGCCCAAGGGACCCACCTCTCCTGTTGTCAGCCCCATCCTGGGACTTCTTCAAGAAGTCAATGTGTCCTTGCTGCCTGAGCTTGGCTGCATGAGATGCCTCTGTTGACCCCGAAGGGTCCTGACGTCCCTGAGTTCAGCCATGGCCCTCCAGAAAGTCCTTTCACCACAGTGAGGTTCCACTTCCTCAGCGATGACAATGTGCCACGGTTCCCAATTTTCATGCAGAAGGACTTCCTTTGAGGTAACATTCATAGAAAATAAAATCCACCATTTTAACTACCTGAAATTGTATAATTTAGTGGCTTTTAATACATTTGCTATGTTATACAACCACATCACCATCTAATTCCAGAACTTTCCTCATCCTCAAAAGCAACCGATACCCATTCAGCAGCCACTCACCATTCCCCCTTTTCTCCTCAGCCCCTGGCAATCAGTCATCTGCTGTCTGTCTCTATGCATTTGCTTATTCCGGAGATTTCATATAAATGGAGTTGTTGAATATGTGGCCTGGTGTCTGGTTTCTTTTATGTAGCACAATGTTTTCAAAGTTCCTCCCTGACTGTACCATAAATCAGCCCTTCGTTCCTTGTATGAATATACCATGTTTTGTGTCTCCATTCATCGGCTGATGAACGTTTGGGCTGTTTCAATTTTTGGCTATTGGGAATAATGATGGGATGAACATTCACGTGCAAGTTTCTGCTTGAGCACTTGTTTCCAGTTCTCTCGAGTGTACACCTAGGAAGAGACTGCTTGAGCACTTGTTTCCAGTTCTCTCGAGTGTACACCTAGGAAGAGACTGCTTGAGCACTTGTTTCCAGTTCTCTCGAGTGTACACCTAGGAAGAGACTGCTTGAGCACTTGTTTCCAGTTCTCTCGCGTGTACACCTAGGAAGAGACTGCTTGAGCACTTGTTTCCAGTTCTCTCGAGTGTACACCTAGGAAGAGACTGCTTGAGCACTTGTTTCCAGTTCTC
>PVKV010029052.1:0-24142 GCA_004027835.1 Alouatta palliata | reverse complement strand
GATTAAATTCAGAAATCAGTTTAGCTAAGCTTGCAGACTCTCATCTCACTCAAGACTTTTAAGGATCACAAGTGATATATGCCAGGCACAGTGGCTCACGTCTGTGATCCCAGCACTTGGGGAGGCCAAGGCAGGTGGATCACTTGAGGTCAGGAGTTCGAGACCAGCCTGGCCAACATGGTGAAATCTTGTTTCTACTAAAAATACAAATAATAATAATAATAATAATAGCTGGGCGTGATGGTGGGCACCTGTATTCCCAGCTACTGAGGAGGCTGAGGCAGGAGAATCACTTGAACCCAAGAGGCAGAGGTTGCAGTAAGCCGAGATCATCCCATTATACTCTAGCTTAGGTGACAAGAATGAAACTCTGTCTCAAAAAAAAAAAAAGTGATATGTGACACAAAAACTTGACTCCAACAGGATTTTGGGAGACTATGTTATTCCACAGGGAGAATCGTCACAGACTCACAAATTCAATTTAATTCAACAAACTTTATGAAGCAGCTACTATATGTAAGACACGTAAGACCATCTCTACTGGGAATTGACCTCCACTACAAAGGAGATGGGGGTTCAGGGGTAGGTCAGTTTATTATTATCTGGACCACAGGAAAGGAAACAAGATTTGGGTGGTACATTCACACCTGACCACAATATTCTCAGAATTCCCAACACTTTGAAAAGCATTAAATGGTAAAGACCTGACATCAAAGCTCCTTAGCCTTCCCGACATGCTGACACCGCTGTCCAATACAGTACAACTTCCCCCAAACGTGACATCTTGCTAAGAATAAAAAAGGCAGTTTTCAAACAGAAGCGTGACATGTTTTGGCTTCTATGTGAGCATAGTGTGATTAACGGAGGGAGCAAGGCTGATGCCAGGGCATGCCAAAAGCCAGAAAGGTGGTCTACTGGTAGGCCTCCGAGTGCCCTTTCATGAGATCAGTCACTCAGTTACATCGCTTGGAAATGCCTTTCTTCTGTCACTCTAGTTTTGTTGATGTCTGTGGGCCTTAATTTTCAGAACTAGTTGATAAAGCATTGACTTAAATATAGTAAGTTGAGGTTGTTTAATAATCCTATGTTTGAAACCCAGGAGTGGGCTGGATGCAGTGGCTCACACCTGTAATCCCAGCACTTTGGGATACCAAGGTGGGTGGATCACATGAGGTCAGGAGTTTGAGATTAGCCTGGCCAACATGGTGAAACCCCGGCTCTACTAAAAATATATACATTAGCTGGGCGTGGTGGCGCACGCCTGTAATCCCAGCTACAGGTGTTCTCTGCATTCTTTTCTGTCATTTGTCTCTGCAGAGTATCCCTTCACCACGTCCCCTTCTGCTCGTGGTCACTGTCACAGCTGAACTTATCTCTTGCTCGGATTTCTACAATACCCTAGAAAGTGGCTGCCATGCTCAGTCCCTTCTTCCTCTTAATTCATCCTCTATCATTCCAACTAAGCAAAATCATTCTGTCCTTTACAGATCCCAGTCTATTAGCTCAACAGAGCGTCTCAAGCCCCTTGGGGCCCATCCTCTTCCAAACCTCCCTGCAGTCCCACCGTCCTTGTAACTCATCCTACTGGTGAGGACACAGTAATCACCTGTTCTGCTGAGTTTCTCCAAAAGTAGCAAAAATGTCACTCACAGGTTGGCAAAAACAGCACCCAGGCTAATCCCGCCGGCTGCCTGTTTCTGCAAAGTCTGAATGGAACACAGCCATGACTCCTTGGTTTACGGATTGTCTCTGGCTGCTTCTGTGCTACAATGGCCGAGTTGATTGGCTGTGACAGAGACCGGATGACCTACAAAGCCTCAAATATTTACTACCTGGCCCAGGTTTACGGACCCTTGGTCTGATTGACAGCAGCAATGAGTACAAAGTGATGATGACATCTGCCGAACAGAAAGAGACTCCACCGGTCTCATCTGGAACTAAGGAAACGTGAGTTTTTCTTTTTTTGTTGTATTTTTTAAATAATCATTTCATACAGTTACACTGAATTTAAAAGCATAGAAAAACGGTACCTCCCTCCCGCAATGAAATACCTGAATGTTTTAGGAGATTCCTTACAACTTTTTAGCCACTTTATTATTTTTTTTTTTTGGTCAGTTCTCTTGAGGCATAATTTATATACATTAAAAGTCACCAATTTCCAGTGTACAACTCGATGAGCTTTGAAAAATGTGCAGTCATGCAACCACACTATATTCATGATACAAACATTTCCATCGCCGCCCCCCCCCCAAAAAAAAAGCTCCCTCAGGCCCCTTTGCTTCCCACTCCCTCCCACAGCCCCATCCCCAGCAGCCACCAATCTGATTTCTACCGAAATGAGCCCTGTTTCTCCTCCGGGTTGTATTCCCTGTCCTGCCTGGGTAACTCTGGCTAAACCACTTCGTTCTGGTTCTCAGGCTCCCCACTGGCGGATTAGCATGCTTCGATTAGAACTGACACCCATGCACACTACTAATTGCAGCTCTGATTTTATCAGCCCTCCTTTGAGGGTTGTGGTTAAATTTAATTTGAAGAACGGGGACCGTGATGAAACACAAGGTCTGAAAATCCACGCTTCTGACTATGTCTGAGCTACTTAGAAGTTACCTTTACTTACAAGAACAGAGTATGAAAAAGGAAATAAGCTGCCCAGAAAATTAAATCCTAAACATCCTCAAAGCTACAAAAGAAAAAAAAGGAAGAGAAAAGAAGAAATAGAGAAAAAAGAGAGAAAAGGAATAAAGAAAGAAAACAGAGAGAGAGAGAAAGAAAAAGAGAAGAGAGAGAGAGAAGAAGGGAAGGAAGGAAGGAAGGAAGGAAGGAAGGAAGGAAGGAAGGAAGGAAGGAAGGAAGGAAGGAAGGAAGGAAAGAAGGAAGGAAGGAAGGAAAGAAGGAAGAAGGGAGGGCGAGCGGGGGAGGGGAGAAAGAAAGAAAGGAAGAGAAAACTAGCAAATGAATGAACTTGGTCTTGAGAAAAAAACATATAAAAATGATGTATGTAAGTCAGGGTTTTGACCCTGATCAGAGCTGTGAGCTGGGACTGCTGCTCCCTTGGAAGCAGGAGCCATGTGAAATCTAAACACATAATAAAGATCCAGCCACCAAGAACCCTGGCAAGCCCAATTAAGAACCACCAAAGTTCTTTCACTTTGTTTTTGGAAAGGAATGACTGATTTTGGGAACAAGGGACACCTCACTGGCCATTTTTCAGGGTACCAAGCTGAAAGAACAGTAATGCTGAAGAGAAAATAAAAATTTAGATTCTTACTCATTTGGGAAAATCTGATCTACATATTGCTGAAGAGCTACTAAATACGTTAGTAACGAACACACAGCTTCAATTTCTTACAAAAGGCAAAAACAAGTGGGATGGAAGGACAGTCTACCCTTAAGCGCCTTCTTGTTCCCAGAGCAAACTCAACTTTCTTACTAGTAACTAATGTCCTCTAAGACTGAGGTCACCCTGAAGACATCAGAAGACATGACCGAGAAACAGTGAAACTTTGAGTTTCATGACCTAAGTAGAAGACATGTTATTTAAACAAAACTTGGAACTAGCAAACACATCCATGCCAGGATGATTTAAGAAAGTAAAAATAGAAGGAATACCTTAGTTCAAAGATTCAAGTTAACCAGAAAACAACAGTCAGACAGGCTGCCCTCATTTGACGTTTCTGAATGGGTAAGTAATGTGTCCCAGCTGAAAACTGTAACCAGGAACCTCTGGCTCCCAAGTTGTAGGGCTCCCAAGCCTACGCTACCCCAACCCCACCAGATTCTGTACAACTTCCAACCACTGTGAAAGGGACCCAGCCTGGCCCCCTCCTGGGACCCTGAGCTGCTCAACAAAGTCTAGCCATGGAGGAAGAAGTGCCCAGAGCAGGGAAAGAACAGAAGTTGGTACTGAAAAGAACAGAGCGGCCGGGTGCGGTGGCTCACGCCTGTAATCCCAGTACTTTGGGAGGCCGAGGCGGGAGGATCATGAGGTCAAGAGATCAAGAGCATCCTGGTCAACATGGTGAAACCCTGTCTCTACTACAAACACAAAAATTGGCTAGGTGTGGTGGCACGTGCCTGTAGTCCCAGCTACTTGGGAGGCTGAGACAGGAGAATTGCTTGAACCTGGGAGACGGAGGTTGCAGTGAACTGAGATCATGTCACTGCACTCCAGCATGGGCAACAGGGCAAGACTCTGTCTCAAAAAAAAAAAAAAAGAACAGAAGTTAGTACTGAGTTAGTATTGTCTAAAAGCACTTTTGGAGGGAGGAATTTATGCTGATTTTTGTGATCAACTGAAGAGATCATCAGAATTCAGACTATAATGGCAGCCCTCAGTATTCTGCTGTGAGTCCTCTTCCCTTGCTCCTCCCTCAAAAAAAATAAATGTATGAAGAACTTGAAAGATAATACTGAGGGCAGGGAAGAAACACAGCACTGACTTAGAAGTTTGAAGGTGTGCATGCATGCATATGTGTGTATAAACATAGACCTAAATCTCACAGCAGACATTAAAAATGCAAAATGAGAGATTCTAAAGACAAAAACAATTGTGGAGATGAACACAAAGCCTGCCGCAATACTCCGGTAAAACATGTGCTTTCCAAGGTTGATTGTTGTGATTCAATAACCAAACCATTGTATCCAATTTTGTAACAGACTTCGGACCAAACAAGGGGAGGGGAGAAGAAGCCACATGTGAAACAGAAGAAAGGAATGCACTTTACCCAGGAAGCTGTACTTTTTGCCTTCTCTAGCGCAGCTTACTTTGCCAAAACTGTAAATTCGACTTGGTCTAAAAACCAAACACCGGCAAGGCCAGTGTCATTGGCATGCTTATGCTGAACCAAGGGCACAATTAACTAGTTCCCCTGTCACACAGCAACTTTATGTGTACAGCACTGGGGAGAACCAACTCGTGGCCACAACAGCTGCACCCGCTGCTTTGGTGTCAAGTCGGCCAAGTTCTGCTGCATGGAGGTGAACACATCCATCACTTCTGCTCCACCTGATCCATCAGGATTTGCATGGAAAAACCATTCAGCCAATCCGCTCCCAACACTGCCATCATCATTTCAAAGTGCATGGACCAAACAGCCAGGCCCTGTATTACATTAAGCCCTTGCATGCACAGGGCATGGCTCATGGAACCCTGCAGTGACCCCATGGAGGGGGCTGCCCAGGTTACCATCATCTCTGGTTTATTGATGAGGAAAGCAAATCCCAGAGTCTGTCAGGAAAAAGGCAAAGCTAAGATGGAACCTGGACCTCAACTGGGCACCCAGGTCCTTGTGGGGCCTGAGGTGGTCAATGAAGAAATAAATGGAGAAGACAACTTAATTAAGTACGTTAATGTCCAGAACTTCTAATACTGACTACCTACTATGTTTTTGGCACCATGCAATGCATTGTGGAAATGGCCTAATTTACAGTTGCTGTTCAAGTAGGTGAAGATTAAACAGTTGTAAACCAAGCAAGAAGAAGCTATATGCCAACTATACAAGCCAGGAGAAGCAGTATGGCCTGTGGAGCCAGACTGCCAAGATTCAGCTCTGCCACTTTCCAGCTGTGTGACCTTGTGCAAGTTACTTAACCTCTCTGTGCCTCACTTTCCTCATCTATAAAATGGAGAGGACAGCAGTCCCTACACCTCAGGGGATTAATTGGATGATTAAATGTGTTAAAATGTGTAAATGAGTTAATATTCTTAAAGCACTTACAAAAATTGCTAAGTATATAGCAAGTGTTATTATTTAAAAAAATAAAAGAAACTGGGACTCAGAGAGGCTTTTAAGTAACTGGCCCAAAGTTGCATAACCAATATAGGCAGGGTCAGGATTTAAAGCCATTTCCCAGAACTGCCAAAGAGGAGCATGAACCCGGTGTGGGCTTGGGAGATTCGGAGGTTTGATGACAGGAATCTGACATTATCCGCAACTGATGCCTTTGACTTCCTGAAGTGGCAAGAGTTGGAGGCAGGAGGGGGTGCTCCAAGATAAGGAGGCTGGAAAAGGGCCGAAACAGCTGGGGACAGCCACCTGGGACAATGGAGCAGGTTTTCCAGGCAGCATGAAAGTCTTTCTAGAATGTTTTAAGAGCAGCTTTGATGAGACATAATGCATATACCATACAATTCGCCTATTTAAAGTAACAATTCAGTGGGTTTTAGAATATCCACAGAGCTGTGCAGCCCTAACCACAATCCATTTTAGAATTTTTAACACCCCCCACTGAAGAAAATTCTGTACCCATTAAAAGTTCCTCCCCACCAAGCCCATCCCTCAACCCTGAGCAACCACTAATCTACTTTCTGTCTCTATGGATTTGCCTGGATGTTTCACGTAATGGATTCTGCACATTTCACATAAACAGAATCATATATAGTATGTGGCTTTGTGTGACTGGCTTCTTTCACTTACTATCATGTTGTTGAGAAGATTCCTTAAAGCCTTCTTAACACACAACTTCAATGCCCTTCTCTTGCTCCAAGCCCTGCTGGCTTCCTACTGCACTTGGGATAAAATCTGCAGCCAAAAAAGTCCAGTGTGATCTTCCTGGAGGCATCTCCAGCCACATTCTCCCCTAACCACAATGCTGGATGCTGGCCAAGCACCTCGGGCTCCTATCTCCAGGCCTTTCCCTGTGAGGTCCCATCTACCTAGAATGTTCTCACCAACTTATGGCTCAGTCCCAGCTCCCTTCACCTCCGCAGGGAAGCTTCCGCTGATCACGGTATATGAAGGAGCCCGGCACTCCCTGTTATTCGCTGTTCCCTCCACAAGCCTTTCCAAAGCTGTGACTGTTCACGTGTTCATTATGCTGCAGTGACGCCCCTGCCTCCCTGCCACAGAGGGCCAGGACCATGTATGTCCGCATTATTTACCATTTTGCCATGTGCATTGTCCAGCAAAAAGAAAACACTTAGGCATTGATTGGTTGAATGAAAGCGAAAAAAAGGAAGAAAAAGTCCAGCTGAGGTTGAAGACCGCAGTTTGGAGACATGCAAATCAATAAAGTTGTATAATTTCCCCCCATGCTGTCAGTATTCTTTCGGGTGAACCTGTCCGACCCTCACCTTCTCATCTTTCTTTCATACACACATCACCAAACATGTATTATGCAACCCCGGGCACAAGGGCTGGGGGCATTCGCCATGGGAAGTGAGAAAGAGAAGGTCCCAATCCTTACAGCCCACAGTGCGGCAGGGGAAGAATCCTTCAAGTTCTTCAACACAAAATTCCCACAGCTTTGCCATACCTGTGGCTTCCTAGGATGTCAGTCCAGGTTACCAGAATGACTTCACTGAAGCTTTCTCTTGTTCTCCAGAAAACCCAGTTTCTACTACACGCTTGGGGCCAAATAACATTCCCCAGATCCTATGCTGCTTGATTTGAATCTCTAGAGTCCTCTCATTTTACAGAGTCACCTGTTTGCTGTGCTGGGGGAAAAGTTTCTAGGCCTGTGGCTCTGACTCTCACAAGCTAAGTGACCTCAATCAGATCACTTGGCCTCTACACCCTGTAAAATGCAGAGGCTGGGAAGGTGACCCCGTGGTCCCACTGGCCCTGCGTTCTATGATTCTGTACATCTTAGGTGCTATCTTCTTTTCCATCTTCAATCTAACCTGGCACCACCTTCATGACAAAACCCTGATTTAGCAGGAAGTCCTGTAATAGCAAAGCCGACTCCCATCAACAGGGCAGGTAACTGGCACTATTCGCGTACAGTTAACTGACATGTGCAAAAGTATTGTTTCTGAGCTGAAAACATTATAAGATCTTATAAGCCCAGATCGGAGAAGAATTGCAAAGCACTGTTATACTTCTTGGTTTTGTTTCGTGCTTAATAAAATAGAGTTGTGCGCATCGTGCATCTGATACGCAGAAAACCAGCTCCTGGGTTGGCTCCGCTGGGACTGATTGTTCGGGTGGAGGGTGAAAGCCTGTCTGTGATCACAACACATGGTCACAGCAGGGACAGCAGTGCCCCCTCTGCTGTCCTTCCCACAGAGGGCAAGAGCAGTCAATGCCATTGAGGCCCTCAAAAGAAAAAAAAAATTCTACTCTCGGAAACATTCACACTAACATACAATACATGTCGTGGATTTAAGAAGCACACTCAAGCAAGTCAAAGGCCTTCGTTAGCCCTAAAGCCCAGGCCACAGTGCGCTTTCAAGAGTGACGTCATGGCACAGGAGAGAGAGAACGGGGGGAAACTTCAAAGTGGCCTGTGTTTGGTGAATAAACACAAGCATATCCATCTTCAGAGCTGCAAAATTGACAGCTTAAATAAAATTCTAAAGTCTTTAGTGCAAAATACAATAGGGTCAATCTATCTAACCAAATACTATGGTTAAGATGAACTCAGATTTCCTCTAATATTCAAAAGAATAGCCGGGTGTGGTAGCTCCCACCTGTAATCCCAGCACTTTGGGAGGCCAAAGTGGATGAATCACTTGAGGTCAGGAGTTCAAGACCAGCCTGATCAACATGGAGAAACCCCAACTCTACTAAAAATACAAACTTAGCCAGGCATGGTGGTGCATGACTGTGATCCCAGCTACTCGGAAGGCTGAAGCAGGAGAATCGCTTGAACCCAGGAGGTAGAGGTTGCAGTGAGCTGAGACTGCGCCATTGCACTCCAGGCTGGGCAACAAGAGGGAAACTCTGTCTCAAAAAAAAAAAAAAAAAGAATAAACTAAAATTTGGGAAAATGAACATATAAAATTATACGTATAATTACAGAAAACAGGTAAATGTCACTTTCGGCATGGCAGGCACTTCCTAAGACTTTATATATATATAACATATATAACCCAGTAAGCCTCCTAGCATCCCCACAAATGTGTACTGTAACTGTTCCACCTGGAGCTGAGGAACTGAGGCACCCAGAGGGAGGTGACTTGCTCACACCAGGGGACTCACATCCTCACTGCCAGATGCTACCCCCAACCTCCAACACAGAAACATTCATAGATGTCTCTTTAGCTGATCTGTGGAAAGTACAGTTTTATGTAACAGGAAATTATACACCTCATTTAAGCTAACTTAGCTTACTGTCTGTGACTGCCATCAGAAATTTTCATGGCCATGTAAATATAAATGGCTCTCTCACCTGGATGGGTCAGACATGAAAACACTTTTAACTTAAAGATATTATCAAAAGCCAGTACGCGATGAGTTGAGTAGCCTATATTTTTAAATAACACTCAAAAATACAGGTGAGAGGGCTTCTGTATATTTTTTCCAGGAAATCTGGATGGAATTCTCTTCTAGCTCTTTCATGTCTGAATGTATCTCTAGAAACCAGCCCTTTAGGCCAGTAGTGACCTAAGCAGTTAGTTGCAGGCATGTAATTGACTGTCTCCAAAAAATGAAACACCTGTGGAATTCACAAACCTTCTACCTATATGTTCCAAATTTATTTTGAAAAAACTTTAGAAAAGGGCAAGTTATTCCTTTCTGGGACCCAATAAAAATATGGTGCTTGAGGCTGTGTATTTCAAGTTTTCTGTGTGCCATTAGCATTTCAGAAATAGACAAAAGCAGAGAGAGAGAGAGAAACAGTACTGCAAAAAGAGAAAATGTCAAATAGTTGTCAGCACAGGTGAGCATGTACCTGTGTATCCTCAGGGCTCCAGAAACAAAACACCTGTCTGGCGGTTCCTAAGTAGAGAAAGGCCATTTCCCTCGGCTCATGTACTGACTTGTGTCTCGCCACACAAACAAAAACAAAGTAAGCGCCTGCCCTACAGAAACACGCACGAGCATGAGCAGCAATACTGGCAAAATTTGGGAAATACTGTAAAACCTGAGGGTTCACACTCCCAGAGTCCAGGCCCCCAGCCTTGGCCCTTGCAGAAACAACGAGGTGATCCCTTAAAGAAAACATATTGGGGATGGGGGGATGGGGAGATGCGGGGAGAGGAAGGATGAATGAAAAAAGAGCCCTGGAGCTATTGTCCTCCACTTACTTTTTTGGTTTTTGTTTTGTTTTTGAGACAGGGTCTAGCTCTGTCACCCAGGATAGAGTGCAGTGGCACGACCATGGCTCACTGCAGCCTCTACCTCCCAGGCTTAAACGGTCCTCCTGTCTCATCTTCCCGAGTAGCTGGGACTACAGGTGCATGCCAGCAAGCCCAAATAATTTTTTTGGATTTTTTTGTAGAGACAGGGTCTCACAATGTTGCCCGGGATGGCTCAAAGTCCTGGGCTCAAGTGATCTGCCCACCTCAGCCTTCCAAAGTCCTGAGATTACAGCAGTGAGCCGGGCCCACTTGTTTTTTTTAATGGAAGAGAAGAAAATATAGGAGTACCACTTCAAGGAAAAGAGCTAAGCAAAGAGAAAAACAGGACAGGCATGCAGCAGGCAGCAGAGGGAGGCCAAGCTTTGGGGAAGGCAGAGGGAGGCCAAACTTTGGGGAAGGCAGAGGGAGGCCAAACTCTGGGGAAGGAAGAGAGGGAGGCCAAACTTTGGGGAAGAGGAAAAGCAGAGGAGATGGCTACTCTGTTTCCCTCAGATGGCCTCCACAGCCATTCCCAAGAGCAGTCTTTAAGTGAAACAACAGCTACTGAAACCTTTCCCATGGAACCACCCACCGCCTCCTCCCCAGATACCCACCTGGAGTCGGAGATACTTGAATCACCTCCATCCCTCACGGCCTGTTTCTTGTTTTGGAGAGGCACAGCGCTACTGACAACACATAAGCTTTCTGCTTGGGAGCCCTTAAAAAATGGCATCTTCCCCAAAACAAAGAATTCATTCCATCTAAACCAACTTACATTTCTTTAGCCAGAACACATGCACCAACTAGATGCTGCTACTATGTGACACCCGCCTGTGTAGGGGCTTACAGATGCCTTCAGGGCTTCTCATGATCTACACTGTCAACAGGTGGTCCTGAAGAGGACCAACAGCTGGAGATGCCACCATCTGCTTACAATCATCACAGCTGTTGAGTGACTTAAGCAAAAAGCATAGGTCATATTCCTAAGAGGTAACCCCTTTGAAGTGATTTTGCACAAGGCTTATACCTTGATGGGAAAATCACACATTAAAATGACAGTCTTCTATTGAAAAAGAAGTATTTAATTTCAAATTTAACTTCATAATATTTTACTTGTATACATACACCATATAAGTATGTACAGTATGTAGTTAGACCCATTATAAATATATATGCATATATATTTTTTTCTTTTTTTTTTTGTGACAGGATCTCATTCTATCACCCAGGCTATAGTGTACTTGGATTATAGGCACGCACCACCACACCTGGCTAATTCCATATTTTTAGTAGAAATGAGGTTTCATCATGTTGGCCAAGTTGGTCTCAAACTCTTGGCCTTCAAGCAATTCACCCTCCTTGACCTCCCAAAGTGCTAGGATTATAAGCATGAGCCTCTATACCCAGCCCATGTATATTTTATACACACACGCACACACACACACCCCATGACCATCTAACCTAAAAAATTCCACTTGTGTATCACAGTCACTTCTATCATCTTGTCTTTTAAAATTTTTTCTTCCGAAGACAACACTTTTTGAAATTACCGACTCTACTGGGTTAATGAGTTCCTGTCTGTCACCTCCTCTAAAACGTCTGCACCATAGAATTCAGAATCTCACCTGTCTTATTACCCACAGTATCTCTGGCTCCTAGAACAGATTCTTGCTGATAGGAGGCACTCGGTAAGTAACTACCAAATGAATGAAAAATGAATGGCTCCCCACACACCAATGCAACAGGAAGGCATGACAGGAAAACCAAAATAGAGCAGACACAGAATCAGACAATTTGGACTAAAGAGCCAACTTGTCTTCTTAATATTTCTTCTTGATAGGAATATTTGTATAGAGAAGTTACTTAATCGCTAGACATCAGTTTCCTCAGCTTGAAACTAAGATACGCTGGGCATGGTGGCTCATGCCTGTAATCCCAGCACTTTGGGAGGCTAACATGGGAGGATCCCTTGAGCCCAGCACTTGGAGGCTGCTGTAAGCTAGGATCGTGCCACTGCACTCCAGCCTGGGCAACAGAACAAGGCCTTGTCTCTAAATAAATAAATGAATTAAGATAATACGAAATACTGTGTTTGACCATTCTTTGCAAATTACAGAATACTTTATTATTGCTGTTAATGACCTCTTGAGTCAATATTTACAGTAGTATCAAAGAAAAAGTTCATTAGCATAAATCCTTAAACAAGCGAGTTAATCTGGCAAGAGTGAACTTTCTCATCTTCAACTCCATTTTGCCACAGATTGACTGCCTCTCAAGTGTGTGACAGTTTGTTTATAAGTAACAGTAGAGAGAAAGTATAAAGACAAGGGTTCAGGTCTCTACTCTACCCCCCAACTTTAAGGTCCTCCTCCCCCATCATCATCACATATGAATAATAAATACATGAATAATCCAAAGATCTCAGAGTGCTACTGTGAAGATGAAAACCTAATATTACACTCTGTCCAGGCAGCTGGAAGTTGCTCATGTCAGCCTCCAATAGGATTTTGGCACCAAAGGCTACATGGGCACCACTGGGAAAAGCACCACCCTATTGAACAATGGGACAATGACACCAGACCCACTCCATTGGCAACACTAGACAACACCTCCACAAAAAGCCTTCTATCATCAGTCTGGTGTTCTTTTACTACCAGATCTTTCTTATTAAGATGTAATTCAGCCAGGCACAGTGGCTCATGCCTGTAATCCCAGGTCTTTGGGAGGCTGAGGTGGGTGAATCACAAGGTCAAGAGAACAAGACCATCCTGGCCAACACAGTGAAATCCTGTCTCCACTAAAAATACAAAAATTAGCAGGGCATGGTGTCATGCGCCTGTAGTCCCAGCTACTTGGGAGGCTGAGGCAGGAGAATCGCTTGAAGCCAGGAAGTGGAGGTTGCAATGAGCTGAGATTGCGCCACTGCACTCCAGTCTGGTGACAGAATGAGACTCCACCTCAAAAAAAAAAAAAAGATATAATCCACATACATACCATAAAATTTGCTCTTTTAAAGTGTATGATTCAGTGGAGTTTAGTGCATTCACAAGGTTATGCAATAATCACCACTATCTACAGCTGATCCTTGAACTAACTTGGGGTTAAGCATGCCAACCCCCCATAGTAAAAAAATCCATGTGTAACTTTTGACTCCTCCAGAACTTAACTACTAATAGCCTACTGTTGACCAGAAGTTTTATAGATAACATAAAATCTATTAACATACCGATTTATAACTACATATATTTAATGCATTCATGACATATCTATCTTTTTCTAACTTTTTCAATATTTTGAGACTACAGAGTTTTTTCAAATGTTGCAGATCTCCAAAAACTTTCCAATATGTTTACTGGAAAAAAAAATCCACTTATTAGTGGACCTGTGAAGTTCAAACCTACATTATTCAAGGGTCAGCTGTAATTTCAAAACATTCCATCACCCCATAAAGAAACACCCTACCCATGAGCTATCATTCTTTTTATTTCCTATTCCCCCAACTCCTGCAATCAAGAACATACTTTCTTTTTTTTTTTTTTTGAGACAGGGTCTCATTCCATCGCCCAGGCTAGAATGCAGTGGTGCAATCTTGGCTTACTACAATCTCCACCTCCCAGGTTCAAACAGTCCTTCAGCCTCCCAAGTAGCTGGCACTATAGACATGTACCACCATGCCCAGCTAACTTTTGTATTTGTAGAGACAAAGTTTCACCATGTTGCCCAGGCTAGTCTCAAACTCCTAAGTTCAGGCAGTCCACCTGCCTAGGCCTCCCAAAGTGCTGAGAATGAATCTACTTTCTATCTCTGTGATTTGCCTTTTCTGAACATTTCATATATTTCAAATCATTTAGGAGATTGGTCAGGGTGGTGGGAAAAATTATAGGAAAGACACAAACCTTCTTGGAAGGCTGGAAGGTTTTGCAAAAGCTTCAGGAAAGGGTTATGGCTGAAGGCAGACTAATCTTCTTGCCTTGAGCTAATAGCAAAGAGCAGATAACAAGGGAATGTAGAGGAGTTTATCTAAATAGCTTGTTTACCTATTTCCCTGAAAACCAACCTTTGATCATCCATGCACATGACTGCTCTTTATTCAGGGAGGTCAGCAATGTTAAATTATCCACAAATGGTGTTTGCTCGAGGTCTGTCATTAAATCTGTTCTAAAATAAATACAAGCCTCTCCGGCACACAGGGGCTGCGCAGCTGGACTCTGTCTTTGGGGTCTGTAAACCGTGGGGTCCCCTAGCTGTGCTGTCACAGGAAAAACACCTGTGTCTGCAAACTCCTTTCATCTGTCGCTCAGCCAGAGTCTGCAGGTCAGAATCAGCAGTTGGTGCCCCCGCATGAGGAACACTGCAACGGATTGCAATGGAACCCTCAAAAACGAAGGTAAAGAGACTGCACAATCAGTAAGTCAGTAAATCATTGGTGCCCACTCGGGATTTCCAAGTTCGAGGGAATTGTTCAGGCTAGGGTTTCATCATGGGGCAACAATCATCAGCAGAGCAGAAACAGTATATAACAGTACCGAAACAGCTGCTTAAAGCTAGCAGAGCCTCAGTTTCACAGGCTCAATTAAGGGACCTAATGCACACTGTTTTTCCATAGCCCATGGTTCCCAGTAGGAGGTACGTTGGACCTAGAGCTCTGGGAACAAGTGGGGAGTAATCTTAAAAAGCATCATGCACAAGGGTGACAGGTCCCAGTAACATCTCTAATGTTACAGGCCTTAGTCACGGCTGCTTTGGTCCCGCTCAGCACAGAAGAGCCTGAAAAGGGAACCGTCACCTACCTTACCACCTCCTCCTTCTACCTCAGCCCAGCAATTACCAGGTAAAAATACCAAAGAGGCAACAGAGATTTGGCTGAGTCGCCTCCCCAATAAGTTGGAAAAAAGACAAGGGATACGCTACAGCTATGGAACCTTGTCTTAGGCAAGCAGCATTAGAAGGAGAGCTCTTGGCCTGCCTGGTAATGCAAGATCAACAAGGCAATCAGGTATATGAACCCATTTCTTTTAATGCTTATAAAGAGATAAGAAAAAACATTAGCGAAAACAGAGCCACTAGCCCATTTACAAAAGGGTTAACTGAGGCCATAGCAGACAATTCCCGTGTAACTCCATGGGACTGGTCAGTGATAGCTAAAACAATTTTACACGCCAGTCCATACCTCCTCTGGAGGGCAGAATTTGATGAATTATGTGAATATCAAACCTCTTTCTAATAATGGCCACTATTATTCCTCCCCTATCCCTAACATGACTCTCTCAAAATCCTCTTTGGGTAGAACAGTGACCTTTAAAAGGAGAGACACTACAGCAAGCCCATGACTTAGTTGAGGAGCAATTCAAAGCTGGCCATATAAAACCATCTAACAGCCCTTGGAATTCACCCATTTTCATCATTCCCAAAGTCTGGCAAATGGAGACTTCTGCATGACTTATGGGCTATTAATGCCAATCTGCAACCTATGGGGCCTCTTCAACAGGGGCTCCTTCCCCTGCAGTGATTCCTCGAGATTGGCCTATAATTGTTATCAACCTAAAAGACTGCTTTTATATTATTCCCCTTGCAGAACAGGACAGAGAAAAACTCGTGTTTACAATGCCAGCTACCAATAATGAAAGGCCAGCTCACCAATTTCACTGGAAAGTGCTTCCTCAAGGTATGCTGAAGTCCTAGCATGTTTTAGTATCATGTAAATCAGGCTTTGCTTCCCAGTAGAAAAGAATTTCCTAATTGCAAGATCATTCATTTTATGGATGATATATTACTGGCAGCCCCAATGAGGCCAGTACTTTTAAGTTTATATGCCTCTGTCCAAAGGAATACACAGTTAAGAGGTTTAATCATAGCATCTGAAAAAGTACAAATGTCCTCTCCTTGGAAATATCTTGGATACATACTAACTTCCTGGTTGGTAAGGCCTCAAAAGGTTAAATTAAATATTAGCAACTTACATACCTTAAATGATCATCAAAAATTGCTGGGCAATATTAACTGGCTTTGCCCCACCTTGGGCATAACTACTGATAAGTTACAAAACCTTTTTTTAATCTTAAAAGGCAATGCTGCTCTGGATTCTCCCAGGTATTAAACCCCTGCTGCAAAAAATGAAATTGAGGAAATAGAGCAAGCTATTTCTCAGAGACAACTGGATCGCATAGACCCAAAACATTCAGTTCAATTGTTTATTTTTCCTACTATCCATTCCCCAACAGGATTAATAGAACAAATGGCCCCAGGACTACACAATTCCTAGAATGGGTTTTTGTTCATATACTGGGACTAAAACACTATCTCCCTATATCCAGCAATCTGTTGCTAGGTTTTGAACCTGATGTCATAAGAATTCCTTTGAGTAAAAAGCAATTCGAAGCAGTATTGCCCCTATCTCTAGATATTCATATAGCACTTTCTGATTATACCAGCCATATAGAGCATGCCCTTCCTGCTGACAAATTTCAATCAGCTATAGAAAAGCACTCTGCTAAAACCTCTCAAGACATAAAACTCAGTTTTATGGAAAGATGTAAATAGCAATGAATGGTGTGGTTCAAATGATTTGCTAACATGGGGGAAGAGGATATGCTTGTGTTTACACCCCCTCAGGCCTTTTTGGATTCCAGCACAATGCATCAAACCCTACATACCATGACATGGCTAGGACCCAACCTGGTACCAGAGATGAAGAAAATGACCCTGCAGGACCCGCAGCCCTGCATGATGTGGCTTCCTCGGATGACACAAGCCCTGGACATTACCCAGGGATGAAGAAAACAACTTAGAAGGCTGAGCGAATCCTGTTCCAAACACAAACACCATTCACTCCAAATAATTTGTTCCTTTATTCTCTCATTTTGCCTGCTACCTGTACCTACTACACTCTATTGAGCCCATCTTCTAAATCTGCCTTCTTTCCACCTGTTACTTAGGCAGACACTCCCTTCCCAGCCTCTAACAATGCAACTGCTTGGCTAGCAAGGATTAACATACCCCCAGTGGGGTCCCTCATCAATGGCACACATTGGATTGAGATACCAAATAACACTACATGTTACTCCTTGATTAGAAAAGAATGTTACTGATTATACTCATGTTTGTCTTATGTTATTTACTAATTCCAGGATGCAAAGCCAGAATATGAGTTATAACTGCTGTGCCTAACAAACCTGTTCCTGCACACATCTGTATTCTTCAATCAACAAAACCTGATGCAAAAATCAGAAAAGGGGGGGATATAGGAGATCGGTCAGGGTGGAGGGAAAAATTACAGGAAAGACACAAACCTCCTTGGAATGCCGGAAGGTTTTGCAAAAGCTCCAGGAAAGGGTTATGGCTGAAGGCAGCCTAATCCTCTTACCTTGAGCTAATAGCAAAGAGCAGATAACAAAGAAAGGTAGAGAAGTTTATCTAAATAGCTTGTTCACTTGTTTCCCCAGAAACCAACCTTTGATCATCTACGCACATGAGTACTCCCTACTCGGGGGATCGGCAATGTTAATTACCCACCTGACTGAAGTCAGGTGCTTGCTTGAGACCTTTGTCATTAAATCTGTTCTAAAACAAAGACAAACTTTTGTGGCCTATGGGGGCTGCACGGTTGGACTCCCTTTTCGGGGTCTTTAAGCTGTGGGGTCCCCTAGCCGCACTCTCACAGGAAAAGCACCTGTATCTGCAAATTTCTATCATCCATCACTCGGCCAGAGTCCGCAGGTCAGATTCAGCAAAATCAAACACTATGTAACCTTTTATATTTACTTCACATATCAGGTGATCAAGGTTTATCTATGTTGCAGCCTGCACCAGTACTTCAGTCCTCTTCATGGCTGTCTAATATTCCATTGGATAGATATACCACATTTTTATCCATTCATCCGTTGATGGACACTTGGGTTTGTTTCCTCTTTTTGGCTGTTATGGATAATGTTGCTATGAACATTCATGTGTAAGTTTTTAGGTGAATATACGTTCTCAGTTCTCTTGGATATATACCTAGGAGTGGAACTGTTGAGTCATGTGGTAACTCTTTAACATTTTGAGGAACTGCCCAATTGTTTCCGAGAGGAGCTGCACCATGTTACATTCCTGCCAGCAATTTATGAAGGTTCATATCTTCACCAACACTAGTTATCATCTATCTTTTTTTAGTATAGCCATGATAGTGGGCATGAAGTAGTATATTATTATGCTATCAGATTTTAACATCCAAATTGTAAGTAGGTCCTCAGAAACAGAAACTAAATACCAGACAGTGGAAGCAAAAAAATCCACATTACACCAAGGTAGTATTCCTAAACTTCAGTCATTCTAGGACTACCTTCAAGATTTTACCAAATCTCAGTGTCATTTCTACTATTATTTACTTATTTAACAAATCATTTTTAATGTCATTTTTAAAAAAATCTTTAAGTTACTGCTATAAATGTGTGTCACTTGCTATAAATAGAAATATCATGAATATACACTTTGGGAGGCCAAGGCAGGTAGATCACTTGAGGTCAGGAGTTCAAGACAAGCCTAGCCAACACAGTGAAACCCCATCTCTACTAAAAATATAAAAAGTAGCCAGGCATGGTGGCACAGGCGCCTGTAATCCCAGCTACTTAGGAGGCTGAGGCAGTGAACTGCTTGAATCTGGGAGGCAGTGGTTGCAGTGAGCCAAGAGCACATCACTGCACTCCAGCCAGGACAACAGAGCAAGACTCCCTCTCAATAAATAAATATATAAATAAATAACATGAATATAAATATGAAAACAAAGCAAAGTTAGCTAGATGTAATTGTCTGCTTCTTCACATTAAAAGAAAAAATTGCAAATAAAAGGCACTGGAAAAATGACAACTACAGAGAGAATCTTCTCTTGACCTCATCAGGCAGACTGGACAGCAAGGTGCTGGCACCATGAGTGAGACAGTAGTTTCCTGTCACATTCGTGTCTCTTACAACACCTTCTCTTTACTATCCCAGGTGTCTCACTTTGAGAGACCTTGCTTTAACACTTCAGGAAATGCCAGTCCTGAAAGAGAAGGCCAGTTCCATAGTGGTCATGACCCTGGGGGTTTTGATGGACAGTTCTCTCCGTGGCCCATTACACTTGTCTGAGGGTGTCCCTACTTCATGGTAACAAACCTTGTTCAGCAAATTTCCAGTAAGTCTGCCCATTCTCTAGCTGCAAGCACCTGGCTTTTCAAGTTTCAACAAAAACAACTTTCAGAGCAAATGTACGTGATACAAATTAAAATAAAGAGCACCTGCCCTGGGCAGGCAAGCCCAGACAGCACTATCCATAACGTGACAAAGTGCCTGGATGGGCTTTACTGACAGAACTGGCCCCGAGTTAATAAAAAAACACACAATGCACCGGTTGTGCTTAAATACAATTCAGCCTCCCTCACCCGGCCCAACACACGTACTATTTATAGTGAGATAAAAGCAGCCAGTGACAGCATATTTGGGTGCCTCCAGATTTTAAGAATAATTATTATCTGTCATCATCCAAGCTTAACAAAATACTACATAGTATATTACATTAAAAGAAAAGGAATGATGATTAAATCTGAAGGTATTCCACTGCCTCTGTACCTGGGTACTCCTCCTGAGTCCTTGGATCTCTGCTCAGACATCCCTTTCACTGGGAATACCTCCCTGGCCCTCAACTCTAAATCCCCCTTATTTCGTATCTTGGGACACCTTTCATTTCCCTTCCTAGCACGTCTCGTTATGTACTTTACTTTATGTATGGCTGGTGTCTGTCTCCCTACAGCAAAACCCCAAGAAAACAAAAACCAGGACTGCTTTGGTCCCCATCATGCCCCCAGCAGCTAGAACAGTTCTTGGGACAGGGGAGAAATTCAAGAATTATTTGCTGAATGGATGGGTTCAGAGGACGTCAAAATCGTGGAAATTTTAAAGGGTTTGGTCATATTTAGAACTACCACTAAGAGTACATCTCAAAAAGGTTTAAAAAAAAAAAAAAGGTATAGGGCAGGATTCTACAACTTTCTAGAGTTCCCTGCTAACTGACTACAACCCAGCCTATTCCACACAACAGGAGCCTCCCTTTCTTCTAAACTAAGTGAGGTACTAAGTCTATCAATGAGCTTTTATGGAATGCCCGCTGGTCAGTGGAGGGAAGTTGGTGATGAGGGAAAGAAGAAGGTAAAAAAACCAAAATGGACTGAGGGCTTACCATGATACACATATCCCTCCTTCAGTTCCCAAAGAACCCTCTGTTACCACCATGATGGACCTCAGGCTTGTAAAATGTAGTCACTTGCTCAAAGTCACACAGCTAATATACAGTCAAACAGGAACAAGCTACAAGCTGAAGACGTTACAGAGAGAGAGCACATACATATTGAAAGGGGTCAAAAAGAAGAGACAAAGTTAGATGACAGAGCCAGGGAAGCTACTGGCAGTTTACCATTTTCTATGTGTTAGGCAGAGGACTAAAGGACTGACTCATCATATAAGCTCCAGGAGGCGGGCACAATGATTATCACCATTTTTTTAGGGTGGCTGGAAAGTGGCTGAAATCTGAAGCCCACGCTGTCTGAGTTGGGCTCTGACCCCTGAGAGCACTGACCCCTGCCTCCACCTCCTGCCACCATACTGGGGAAGAATGGCATAAACAAGGCACAGAAAAGGGAATGAGGATGTTGTACAGCGTGTGGATTTAGTGAGTTTCTACTCTGTGTCGAGACAGCACAGAGTAAAGAGTAGAGGTGAATGACAGCCCTGCTCTTATAGAGCGTCTAGGAGACAATGAAGTCAGAGTGGGTCTGAAGCATAGGGTCTGGAGTCGGGTCGCCTGATTCAAACACTGACTAGCTGTGCAACTTAGACAATCACTTCATCTTCCCGTGCCTCAGTTCCCTCCACTTTTTTTTTTTTTTTTTTTTTTTTTTGAGACAGAGTCTCACTGTTGCCAGGCCGGAGTGCAGTGGTGTGATCTCAGCTCACTGCAACCTTCAACTCCCTAGTTCAAGCAATTCTCCTGCCTCAGCCTCCCGAGTAGCTGGGATTACAGGCATGCACCACCACACCCAGCTAATTTTTGTGTTTTTAGTAGCTACGGGGTTTCACCATGTTGGCCAGGATGGTCTCAGTCTCCTGATATCATGATCCACCCACCTCGGCCTCCCAAAGTGCTGGGATTACAGGTGTGAGCCACCACACCCAGCCCCCTCCACTATTAAATGGCAATAGTCATCATACCTTCCTCACAGGGTTACAAAAAAAACTGGCCAATATAAAGTCCTTAAAGCACACTCAGCACTCATCAATATTAGCCATTATTGTTCTTGGAAACTACTGGAAAACAAGGTTAGATGGGAACGATACGGCCAAAGCAAAGGACCATGGAAGGACTGAGTTCAGCAGGGTCTGAAGAATGTGCAAGCTGGATGGGAGCTTGCGAAAGTCAGAGACCCCCTCAAGAGGGCGGTTGGGCCATCCGGATGTGGAGTGACGTGCACCCGGCACAGCCACAGACTACAGTGTCACAGGACAAAGAAATGGACAGGATGAGCTGACGGACTACAGCATCACACGAAGGGCAAAAACTAAACAAAGAGGGTGCCAAGGGTTTGGACCAGGTTCAAACTCAACACCAGGCAGAAAACGATGGCACACAAGAGGAGACGCGTGGGAAGAAGATGAGGTCATGCCTTTCCTCCTGTGCCTGCTGACTCAACAGTGGCTGTGAGTGAGTCAGAAAGTGGGCAGAGCCTGTGAGCCTTGGGAAGCTCCAGATCAGGGCCCTGCAGAAGAGCTGGCCCAAGGAAACTACCATTTACTGAGCATATACTATGTTTACAGTGTTCATGGTGAAATCTTAAGTTTTGTTTTTTCCTTCCGAAGAGTCTCCAAGATCACTCCTCATCTCCCTTACACACCTGAGTGAGCTGATGGAGAGGGACTGGGGACATTGCTGAAGATGACACAGCTAAAAAGTGGTCGAACTGGTCTTGAGGTCCAGACCCATCTGACTCCAGAACCCATAGTCTTTCCAGTGGGAGGTTCAGCCAGAGAACCCGGGAGGTAGAGCAAGCTGGGCTGAGAAGCCAGCACCTCAGTTACAACACATACCTGGCCCTTTTCCACCTCGCCCCTCCCAGCCACCATCTCTCCTCTTGGCCACCCTTCCCTGCCTTCTCCAACACAGCACTATGCTCATTAGACAGGACCCAGCAATACTCCACCCTCATCCATGAAGTTTTCATGCCCCCTCCCTAAGTAGAAATGGTCACCTCCTCCGTCTCCTGCAGCCCCTGCTGTCCTCCCCAGCCACCCGGCGTGTGCAGACAAGCTTCATCTCAGGTGTGGTATTCTGGGCACCTTCTGCCATGCGCTGACGGATGGGGCTGATGCTGCTTTTGTGAATTTCCCAAGGCCTCTTGCTCCCTCTCAGCTCCATCCAGGTGCCCTCGCAAGCTGCACTCTCAGTCAAATGCCAGCCTTCTGGGGAGACGAGAACTCCCCAGCCCTAGGTCTTCCTGGGGTTGAGCTACCTGCTGCGCCTCTGACAAATTCCAAGTACTGTGGCTAGCTCTGCTCCACCATGGCCTCCTCCAAACTAGAACTGAAGTTTCTAGAACTAAGTCATTTCCTTGTGCTGTTTGTAGTGCCTTAAACGTGGTAGACAACCACTAAAAAACCACCATCGTCGGCCGGGTGCAGTGGCTCATGCCTGTAATCCCAGCACTTTAGGAGGCCAAAGTGGGCAGATCACCTGAGGTCAGGAGTTTGAGACCAGCCTGGCCAACATGGTGAAACCTCATCTCTACTAAAGATACAAAAATTAGCCAGACACAGTGGCACATGCCTGCAATCCCAGCTACTTGGGAGGCCAAAGCAGGAGAATCGCTTGAACCCAGGAGGTAGAGGTTGCAGTGAGATCATGCCACTGCCCTCCAGCCTGGACAACAGAGCAAGACTCCATCTCAAAAAATAAAAAGTAACCACCATTATCAAAGATTATTTTTAAAAAACCTTCTGTACAGTAACACCTGCAGCAACGTCACCTCACATACCTTGGAACCAAAAGGCAAGCCAGGAGGCCTCCAGGCAAACAGTGGAAGAGGCTTGGGGGTTTTGTTTTTACTGAAAACCCAACAGTGATGCCAGCAGAAGTCATACTATAATTTTTTTTTTTCAGATATGGATGGTTCAGTGTTAGAAAGACTTAAACAAAATGAGGACTCCTTCTTTGAAATGTTGAAGATATGATAAAACCTATGCAGTAAAGTGTATTCGCTTGACTTAAGGTTTTCTAAGACAGACCTTCACCCACAGCCTGTTTCTTCTCATTTTAGAAAGCAGAAAATTTGTTTCCCAGCCTTCAAGAGAGGCAAGTTTAGTACATTCGAAAGAGAAGCCAGTGTGTATGTTGCTTGGAGCACCGGCTTCCTAAAAGCCAAGGACAGTAACTTAGAAAACATGGCATTCTGGGGTCACTCGGCAAAAGAGTCATATGAGTATCAGTAGGCCATTATCATTGTAGTAACCACACGGTTCCGTGATTCTGAATAGTTCACACTTTCATAAGCAAGGAACGAAGAAATCATTAACTCATGTTGAATGCACTCTGTGAGCCCACAAAACATTTTTATTTTAGAAAGATTTCCATCCAAAACTACAGGGAAAAATTAAAAATATCCAGGTCTTAAAAATATCCACATTTAAAGACCTTAAACCAGGTCTTCAGGTTCAGTTATCAGGAAAATTCCTATGTATGAAAGAGTTTATTCCCTCAGGGGCCCAGCAAACAGAATGAGACATCGTATCAACTCTCTCAGAAGAACTACAGAATGTCTACTTTCTTATCTTTTTTTAACTTTGTAAACAGCCCAACTACAAAATGCACATGGCTGTGAGGTCAGCTGTCCTGAAGCCAATTTAAGAACCTAATAAAACTTATTTTTATATAAAGAATGCACTTTATTTTAAAGTATTTCAAAAAAAGACAATTCCTTCAGATTTTTCAATCACTGAACTATCAAAAATGATCATAACATCATGACTTTTATCGGAATACCTGGGCAGCTATCAGCTTTGCAGAGTGAAAAAAAAATTCTCAGAACTTCTCTGTAAGTTTTTTTTTTTTTTTTTTTTTTTTTTTTTTTTTTTTTTTTT
>PVKV010029051.1:0-24150 GCA_004027835.1 Alouatta palliata | reverse complement strand
TAGTAACCACCATCGTGGGATATGTCCAGTCCGGCTCTGAATTCCAGCCTCCCCTCTGAGCACCCAAATGGCCTCCTCCCCCATTGTCACCACCACGATCATTTGCCCAATGATCAAGTTTCTATATGTGCTTAATTAGATAATTTCCTTCCTATGCAAGTCTCAAGCATTTCCTTCCCTTTTGTGGAGAATTTCATTCTCCATATAAAAGGAAACACACTCAAATCATTTTGATTCATCATCGTTCAACAAACATTTGCGCCTGGTTCCTTGGAAAACGGAACCGGAGGCAAAGTGGAGACGGTGAGAGGGGTCCAGGAGGAAGCACTTGGGAAGGGGGTCTCACACCTGCTGTGCGCCCTGCTCCATGTCACCTCTCCTCCCTGGGTCTGCGAAGCAAGCGGACTGGCCGAGCAGCCTTGCACAGTCCGTGAATGTCATTCATCCAGGATTCCCTGGTCAGCCCGTCTGCATCTAGCTGTTCTCCCCACTTCTTCTTGAATCCTGCCTCCTTCCCGAAATTCCCTTCACCTCTCCCCAGACGGACTCCTACATATTCTGGGCCCTCTCTTCACTCACAGATCCAAAAGTTCCCCTCCTCCCCACCCAGAGCCCCCTGCCCCACGCCCATGTACCTGTTAACAGAAGGACTCTTCGAGCCATGGCTGGAAGGAGCCAGAACCTGGAAGGAGGTGAACCAGGGATTGCAGACACCACTGAGCAACCTGAAGGAAGTCACCAAAGCAAGGAAGGGCAGAAAAAGAGAAGTGGGAGGCAGAAGTCTATCAGAGATTCAAAGGAAGAGGGCGGAGGCTCAGCGAACACACAGCCCTGCCTGACCTTCCTCCCAGGACTGCCCACAGCCTGCCCACCCCTCCTTCCCAGCTTCCTGGACCAAACCATCAAAGCCACTATCACTATTCAAAAGGTGCCATTTGTCACCCACTTGTTTCTTGGACTGACCAAAGCATATGAACAAGCTGAATAGAACAAGGTGAATTCCTCCTGGAATTCGTATTCTAAACAATAGGGGCCGGGCGCAGTGACTCACCCCTGCAATGCTAGCACTTTGGGAGGCCAAGGCAGGAAGATCGCTTGAGCCTGGGAGTCTGAGACCAGCCTGGGCTGACATAGTAAGACCCTGTCTCTACAAAATAAAATTTGTAATTAGCTGGGCCTGGTAGTACGTGCCTGTAGTCTCAGCTACTCGAGAGGCTAAGGTGGGAGGATTACTTGAGCCCAAAGTCCAGCCTGCAGTAAGCTATGATCACACCACTGCACTCCAGCCTGGGCAACATAAGGAGACCCCATCTCTAAAAACAAAAACAAAAACAAAAAAATTTGTAAATTAGCCAGGCATGGTGGCACATGTCTGTCGTCCTAGCTACTCGGGAGGCTGAGGCAGAAGGATTATCTGAGCACAGGAGTTTAAGACTGCAATGAGCCTCTGTAATGCCACTGTACTCCAGCCCAGATGACAGAGTGACAGCCTGTCTCAAATTAAATAAATAAACAAACATTAATACAGATTAAACAAGTGTGGGAGGTCAAACTCCGTGTCTCCCTAAAACTCACTTTGCAAAATGTCCCTCCTTCAGCCCGTAGAAATGGGAGCACCCTTCAGCCAGAGCTGTCCTCATTTATAGCCATCAACAAGGACAACTCAAGTACAGGCATACCTGGTGTTTTTTTTTTTCTTTCTTTCTTTCTTTCTTTTTTTTTTTTTTTTTTTGAGACTGAGTTTTTGCTCTTATTGCCCAGGCTGGAGTGCAATGGTAAGACCTCGGCTCACTGCAACCTCCGCCTCCCGGGTTCAAGCGATTCTCCTGCCTCAGCCTCCCAGGTAGCTGGGATTATAGGCATTCACCACCACATTCGGCTAATTTTTTGTATTTTTAGTAGAGACAGGTTTCTCCTTGTTGGTCAGGCTGGTCTCGAACTTCTGACCTTGTGATCCACCCACCTTGGCCTCCCAAAGTGCAGGGATTACAGGCGTGAGCCACCATGCCTGGTCCCTGGTGTTTTTAAATATTATTTTGCTGCCAGGCGTGGTGGCTCACGCATGTAATCCAAGCACTTTGGAGGCCAAGGTGGGCGGATTACCTGAGGTCGGGAGTTCAAGACCAGCCTGACCAACATGGTGAAACTTCGTCTTAAAAATATATATATGTTATTTTGCTTTTTTTTTTTTGAGTCAGGATCTGGCTCTGTTGCCCGGGCTGGAGTGGAGTGATATAAACACAGCTCACTGCAGCCTCAACCTCCTAGGCTCAAGTGATCCTCCCACCTCAGCCTTCTGAGTAGCTGGGACTACAGGCACATGCTGCCACAGCCAGCTACCTTTTTTCAAATTTTTTGTAGAGACGAGGTCTTGCTGTGTGGTCCAGGCTGTTCTCAACCTCCTGGACTCAAGTGATCCTCCTTCCTCAGCCTCCCAAAGTGCTGAGATTACAGCTGTGAGCCACTGCATCCAACCTATTTTGTGGGTTGTTTTTTTTTTTTTTTTAAAGAAGGCCTCAAGCTCTTCCTCCAAGAATTTTCACTTCTAGTAATCTATTTTAAGAAACAGTTAAGACGTGCAGTCAAAAATATATGTACAAGCTTGGCTGGGTGTGGTGGCTGACGCCTATAATCCTAGCAGTTTGGGAGGCTGAGGCAGGTGGATCACGTGAGGTCAGGAGTTCGAAACCAGCCTGGCCAACATGGTGAAGCCCTGTCTCTACTAAAAATACAAAACAATTGAGCCCGGCATGGTGGCAGGCACCTGTCATCCCAGCAACTTGGGAGGCTGAGGCAGGAGAATCGTTTGAACCCTGGAGAGAGAGGTTGCAGTGAGCCAAGATTGCGTCACTGCACTCCAGCCTAGGTGACACAGCAAGACTCCATTAAAAAAAAAAAAAAAAATATATATATATATATATATATATATACACACACACATACACACAGACGTATATATACAAGTTTGTTCATTGCAGCATTGTTAATAGTGAAAAGCTTAAAAAGCCTGAATATTCCACAACAGAGGAATAGTTCAATGATACTTCACTATGTGATATATCCTTAGCCTCCCCTGTATCTGTCACTTTTAATTCTGTTTTCAAAGGCACAGGAAAATAGGAATCCTCCCATGCATACACGGAACACAAACTCCACCTTTATGTGACTGCCAATGTGATTCTCAAGCCAATGATATTTTTCATTCTTTCCCAACTCGTTTTATTTTGCCTCTAGTTCTACCTTCCTGATAACTAGATGGAAACAAATGCTTGCTGATTGAAAAAAAAGTCAATTGAAATTATGTACATTTTGTTTTAAAATTATCTGTTTATAATTTTTATATATGGCTAGGCATGGTAACTCCCGCCTGTACAAATCTCCACACTTTGGGAGGCCAATGAGGGAGGATCATTTGAGCTCAGGAACTCAAGACTAGCCTGAGCAGCACAGCAAGACCCTGCTTCTACAAAAAATTTTTAAAAAATTAGGTGGTACACACCTGTGGTCCCAGCTACTCAAGAGGCTGAGGTGGGAGGATCACTGGAGCCCAGGAAGTCGAGGCTGCAGTGAAGTATGATTGCACCACTGCACTCCAGCCTGGACAACAGAGCGAGACCCTGTCTCTAAAATATATATAGGCAGGGTGCAGCGCCTTATGCCTGTAACTCCAGCATTTTGGGAGGTCGAGGTGGGCAGATCACCTGAGGTCAGGAGTTCGAGACCAGCCTGGCCAACAGGGTGAAACCCTGTCTCTACTAAAACTACAAAAATTAGCCAGGCATGGTGGCAGGCACCTGTAATCTCAGCTTCTAGGGAGGCTGAGGCAGGAGAATCACTTGAACCTGGGAGGCGGAGGTTGCAGTGAGCTGAGATAGCGCCACTGCACTCCAGCCTAGGCAACAGAGTGAGACTTAGTCTCAAAAAAAAAAAAAAAATTAGCTGGGCACAGTGGCAGGCTCCTGTAGTCGCAGCTACTCAGGAGGCTGAGGCAGGAGAATCGCTTGAACCCGGGAGATGGAGGTTGCAGTGAGCTGAGATCATGCCATTGCGCTCCAGCCTGGGCAACAAGAGTGAAACTCCGTCTCAATAAATACATAAATAGGCCAGGCATGGTGGGTCACATCTTTAATCATAGTACTTTAGGAGGCCAAAGTGGGCAGATCACCTGAGGTCAGTAGTTCAAGATCAGCCTGGCCAACATGGTGAAACCCTCTTTCTACTAAAAATGCAAAAATTATCTAGGCGTGGTGGTGCCTGCCTCTAATCCCAGCTAGTGGGGAGGCTGAGGCAGGAGAGTCTCTTGAACCTGGGAGGCGGATGTTGCAGTGAGCTGAGATCGTGCCACTGCACTCCAGCCTGGGTGACAGAGTTTGACCCAGTCTCAAAAAATAAAAAATAAAAATAAAATAAATAATAAATACATAAATAAATCATATATATATATATGCAGGAAAACCAAATGTTAATAGTGGTTATCTCCAAGATGGAAAGATTACAGGTGTGTTTCAGTATCTATTGCTGCTGCTACTCCAAAACGTAGTAGTTAAAAACAGCACTCCAGGCGTGCACCCCTGTGCCTGGCGGGCATGCTGGTTTCCTCTACTTGACCCCTCCCCATTCACCCCTTAGCTTTGGCCTTATGTCAGGGTTCAACCTGGACACTGAAAACGCAATGACCTTCCAAGAGAACGCAAGGGGCTTTGGGAAAAGCGTGGTCCAGCTTCCGGGATCCAGGTGAGACCCTCAGATGGAGCCCCTGTCTCAGTGATTTCCCTCCAAGATTTACACACCTGAAAGAAATCAGCGATTCCTTGAGCGATTTTTTTGAATAGATAAATCAATTCAAAAGATACATCAAATTCGTCTTTGGAATTTATAGCTTTCTAAATTCAAAAGACGCAAAAGGGTGTAAGAGTAAAAATCTCTTCCTCACTCCCTTCCCCAGTTCCCTTCCCAGGAGGGACCTGGCGAATGGTGTCTTGTGTGGTCCTTCAGGGAGACTCCGTGTGTACACAATACAGAGTTCAAGCAAACGGGACACAGATCCCACCTCCCAACGGGAGGAATTTGTGGTTGTCTTCAATCTGTCACAAGATAACTTTAATTTACTTTTCTATATTATTAATACTTAAAACCTTTATACAGGCCAGATGCAGTGGCTCATGCCTGTGATCCCAGTGCTTTGGGAGGCCAAGGCGGGAGGATCACTTGGGCCCAGGAGTTTGAGGCTGCAGTGAGCTATGACGTCAACCCTGCACTTCAGCTTGGGCAACGGAACAAGATCCTGTCTCAAAGAGAAAAAAAAAGACCTTTATACCACACAAAAAAAAACTTCTATAATCATAAAAAATACCAATAGAGGCTTCGCACGGTGGCTCATGCCTGTAATCCCAGCACTTTGGGAGGCTGAGGCAGGCGGATCACGAGGTCTGGAGTTCAAGACCAGCCTGGTCAACATGGTGAAACCTTGTCTCTACTAAAAATACAAAAATTAGCCGGGTGTGGTGGCACGCTCCTGCAGTCCCAGCTACTTGGGAGGCTGAGGCAGGAGAATTGTTCGAACCAAGGAAGCAGAGGTTGCAGTGAACTGAGATCCCACCACTGCACTCCAGCCTGGGTGACAGATCGAGACTCCGTCAAATAAATACATAATAAATTAATAAACAAATTACTGCTGGCCGGGCGCGGTGGCTCACGCCTGTAATCCCAGTACTTTGGGAGGCCGAGGTGGGTGGATCACGAGGTCAAGAGATCGAGACCATCCTGGTCAACGTGGTGAAACCCCGTCTCTACTAAAAATACAAAAATTAGCTGGGCGTGGTGGCGTGCGCCTGTAATCCCAGCTACTCAGGAGGCTGAGGCAGGAGAATTGCTTGAACCCAGGAGGCGGAGGTTGCGGTGAGCGCTCCAGCCTGGGCAACAAGAGCGAAACTCCGTCTCAAAAAAAAAAAAAAAAAAACAAAAAAAAAACAAATTACTGCTGTAGACAGCTGGAACTCAAGACAATGAGGAACTCCTGAAGCCAATGCAGAATGTTCCTCAGAGCTATCTGCCTGCGGAGGAAGGAAGCAAGATTCTTATCCACAACTCATATCAGTATGTGTTCTTTCAGCTCTCTGGGGCAGTCTCAGCTCTCTGATGCTGCCAGCTTGTCCTGCACCCAGGAGGCTGACTGCACACCGTGCCTCCTGTAAGCCATACGAGCTGCTCCAGGGATGCACGCACAGCTGTCTGCCCAGGGATGGGGACAAGGGGGTGGGTAACAGTGCTGAGAACTGAGAGTGACTGAAGTTAACCATAATTTATCATCCAGGTCTTCCTCAGGAAGTTGTGAGCTTTTGAATGGACTCCAGAAATACAAAATAATTACATCAGACAAATTCTGCCACTACAATTGTAGTCTAGGTGGGGAGATGGAATCCTGGTGCCCCCTACTCTGCCATCTTCATCTCTGAGAAGCCAGGGAGAGCCCTCAGGCAAGCAGTTGCAGGTACTGCCAGCAGGAACCTAGCCAGCACGCATGAGAGTGTTCAGTGCTGACGGGACACGGATAGAGCGACTGCAGTGTCTGCTACAGACACTCAAATACGTTTTATAGCCCTTATCATTACATGAAATTACATAATCTATTTTAGTTGCCTATTTTTTTTGAGGCAGGGGTCTCACTATGTTGGCCAGGCTGGTCTTGAACTCCTGGCCTTAAGCAGATCTCCTGCCTCAGCCTCCGAAAGTGCTAGGATTGCAGGTGTGAGCCACCCTGCCCAGCCCTAGTTGTCTGTTATCTGCCTGACTCCCCTGTATAAGCTCTGTGAGAGATTCTTGTCTGTGTTGCTCATACATCTGTCTCCAGTGGACAGATAGTACTTGTCTAAGTACCTGGTTCATGGTAGATGGTCAACACAAATCAACTGGATGAGAGAGAGAATTCTGGGAAGACGGCAGAGTAGGAGGCACGGGAATTTCATCTCCTCAACTAGACTGCAATTACGGTGGCAGAATCTGCCCAGTGAAACTATTTTGGATTTCTGGAGTCTATTCAAAGGCTCACAACTTCTTGAGGAAGACTCGGATGGCAAATTGTGGCTAATTTTGGTCCATCTCTGCTCTCAGCACAGTAACTATTACCCAGCCTCCAGCCCTCAATCCTTGGCAAGCAGCTGTGCATATATTCCAGGAGCAGCTTATATGGCTTGCAGGAGTCAGGATGTGCAATCAGACTTCATCCTACAAATATCAGAGATGTGTGCACTGATTGTTGATTGCTGCTTCTGATCTCAGGGGTGCAGAAACAGAGGCGGCAGTGATTGCTGGACCAGCCCCTCCCCCATCACTGCAAGCCCTTCCTTCTCTGGCTAAAGCAACTTCCAGGGGACTTAAATGGCCAGAGCCTTTTTTCCCTTCACTTTTCTCTTTTTCCCCATTTGGTAGCAAAATATTTAAACACTAGGACATTTGAAAGCAACTGTATTTACAGAGAGCATTAGAAAGTTACCACACATGCCCAGGGAAAGGCACAGAAAAGACCTGAGAAGACCTTAAGCCTATACCTAGGCTGATTTCTGGCACAGAGACAATTTATCACAACTAAGAGATACAATAAGACCAGAAAATAACAGAAAACTCTCAGGAAGAGGGAGACTGTGATTTCCAGAGTTACCACATTATTAGATTCAAATGCCTAGTTTTCAACAACAACAACAAAAATCATAAGGCATACAAATTAAAAGAAAACTGTGTCTTATTCAAAGGAGAAAAATAAACTGATAGAGACCCTCCAGGAGAAATACCAGATAGCAGACCTACTAAACAAAGACTTTAAAATAACTGTCCTAAAGATACCCAAAGAACTAAAGGAAGACATAGAGAAAGTCAACAAAACAATGTGCGAACAAAATAGAAATGTCAATAAATAGGTATAAAACCTAAAAAGAAACCAAAAGAGACTTCTGGAGCTGAAAAGTATAATATCTGAAATGAAAAATTCACTAAAGAGATTCAAAGGCAGATTTGAGTAGGCAGAAGAACAAATCAGCAAACTTAAAAATAGGACCATGGAAATTATTACATCTGAAGAACAAAAAGACAAAAAGATTAGAAAAAAGTGAACAGAACCTAAAGGACCTGTAGGACACCATCAGAGAGACCAACATATGCATTGTGAGAGTCTCAGAGGAGGAGAGAAAGGGACACAGAAGATACCTGAAACAATAATGGCCAAAAACCCCAAATGTGACAAAGTCATGAAGGTAAACATCTAAGAAGCTCAATGTACCCACAAGTAGGATGAATTCAAAGAGACCCTCGCTGAGATACATTATAATTAACCTATTGAAAGACAGAGAATCTTGAAAGAAGCAACTTGTCGCTTACTAGAAAACTTCAATAAGATTATCAGAAACTTTAAAGACTAGAAGATAGTAGGCTGATATATTCAAAGTGCTAAAAAAAAAAAACTGTCAACCAAGAATCCTATATCTGGCAAGACTGCCCTTCAAAAGTGAAGGAGAAATTAACACATTACAGATAAGCAAAAGCTAAGAGAATCCACGACCGCTACACCTACCATGCAAAAAAATGGTAAAGGGAATCCAGCAGATTGACATGAAAGGACACTAGACAGAGTCAAAGTCATTCGAAGTAAAAAGATTGCAATAAAGGTAACTAAATAAGGGCAATTATAAAAGCTACTACTATTGTAGCAATGGTGTATAACTCTACTTTTTGTTTTATACATGATTTAAGAGATTGATGCTTTTTTAATTATTAGTTTATGTTTTTAGGCACACAATATATAAAGGAACACCTGTAATTTCAGCTACTGAGGAAGGTGAAGTGGGAGGATCACCTGAGCCTAGGAGTTCAAGGCTGCAGTGAACTCCAGCATGGGTGACAGAGCAAGACCTTGTCTATAAAAAAAAACAAGAAAGTAAATGAAAACAATTTTGCTTACAAGAATATCAAAGAAAAACAAAATACTTAGGAGTTAACCTCCACCAGAAGGTTAAAGTCTTGTACAATGAAAACTACAAAAACATTTCTGAAAGACATTAAAGATGGCATGAATGAACATTATGCTAAGTGAAATAAGTCATTTATCAAAAGACAAATAACCATATGATTCCACTTAATGAGGTACCTAGTATAGTTATATTCATGGAGACCAAAACTAAAATGGTGTTTGCCAGGGGCTAGAAGGAGGAGAGAATGCAAAATTATGGTTTAATGGGTATCAAGTTTTAGATTTGCTAAATAAAAACAGTTCTGGAGATAGATGATGATGATTGTTACACAACAATATTAATGTATTTAGTTTCACTAACTATACTTAAACTTAATTCCACTAACTATACACTTGGAAATAATTAAGACAAGACAGGGCATGGTGGCTTATGCCTGTAATCTCAGCACTTTGGGAGGCTGAGGCAGGAGGATCACTTGAGCCCAGGAATTTGAGGCCATCCTGAGCAACATAGTGAGACCCCATCTATACAAAAAATTTTAAAATTAGCTGAGTATGGTGCTGTGTCCCAGCTACTTGGGAGGCTGAGGCAGGAGAATCGCTTCAGCCCAGGAGGTCAAGGCTGCAGTGAGCCATGTTTGCACCACTGCACTCCAGCCTGAGTGACAGATCAAGACCCTTTCTCAATTTTTAAAAATATGATTGAAATGGGCCTGGCTTGGTGGCTCACGCCTATAATTCCAGCACTTTGGAAGGCAGAGGCGGGTGGATCACTTGAGGCCAGGAGTTTGTGACCAGCCTGGCCAACATGGTGAAACTCCATCTTTACTAAAAATACAAAAATGACTGGGGTATGGTGGCACGCACCTGTAATCCCAGATACTCGGAGGCTAAGGCAGGAGAATCACTTGAACCTGGGAGGCTGAGGTTGCAGTGAACCAAGATTACACCACTGCACTCCAGCCTGGACGACACAGCAAGACTCTGTTTTAAAAATTTTTTTTAAATGGTTGAAATGGTAAATTGTGTGTTACATATATTTTGCTACAATAAAATGTGGGGAAAATGTAATTGAATGAATGAATGAGGTGACATGGAATGAAAAAGATAAACTGGATCCATTCAGGTTCAGTCCATAAACTGGACTCCCTTAGGAATCTGGACTAAAAACTGACACTGAAAGGAAGATACCCAGTTAGCAGTGAGAACTGAGGCTGGAATCTTGGGATGTGGATTTGGGGCTAGAGAGGATTTGTATAAACTAAAATAACAAGCAGGAGAAGCTAGTTGTGAGAAAAAAATCAGACTCAACTTGCAGAGATGAAAACACTCTGCATGAGAGACAGTATAATCCCCAGAAGAGAGACACACAAAGGTGACCTGCAGCTGCCTCAGATTCACGTAAGTTTTCAATCCAGATTGTGGATTTCTGTATCAGTAAGGATAGGCCAGGTTATGCAGCAGTAACAAGTAATACCAAAAATCTCAGTACCTAATACAAAAGTTTACTTCTCCTTTGTCCAAAATTTACTGCAGGTCTGAGAAATTTCCAGGCAGCTATCCTCCATGTGTTACCTCAGAATTCCAGGGGGTTTTTTTACATTTTTTATTTATTTATTTTTATTTTAGAGACAAAGTCTCACTTTGTTGCTCAGGCTGGTCTCAAAATGAAGCTCAAGTGAGCCTCCCGCCTTGACCTCCCAAAGTCTGGGATTACAGGTGTGAGCCTCTGTGCTGGCCTCCAGTCTTCTTTGACAACATCAAGTCCCACATCAATGTGTGCCTCCAATGCAGAACAAGGGCACAGAAAGCCGTGCACCGGCTCTTAAACGTTTTCTTTCTTTTTTTTTTTTTTGAGATGGAGTTTTGCTCTTGTTGCCCGGGCTAGAGTGCAATGGTGCAATCTCAGCTCACTGCAACCTCCGCCTCTCGGGTTCAAGCAATTCCCCTGCCTCAGCCTCCCAAGCAGCTGGGATTACAGCCATGCCCACCACACCTGGCTAATTTTTTTGTGTTTTCAGTAGAAATGGAGTTTCACCATGTTGGCCAGGCTGGTTTCAAACTCCTGACCTCAGGTGATCCTCCCACCTCGGCCTCCGAAAGTGCTGGGATTACAGGCATGAGCCCCCGCACCCAGCCTCTTAAATATTTCTACCTGACTACGACACACACCACTCTGCTCACATTTCGTTGGCCAAAAAAGTCACCTATCCACATCGAACTTCAGGGGACAGAAAGGACAGTCATGAAGTGGTGAAGCCTATCGTCAAATCCTAATGGCAAAATATCCCTAACTTGAAATGATTTTGAGTGAAGCAGTGTTCCTAACATCAAACCAGCCTAAATAGAACAATTATGTTGCATTAGCAACTTGTGGGGTATTCAAGGGTAAAAGTAACACCATTTGCCTAGTGCTTCAGAAATCACTATCATAGGTATGATCTCTTCTGATACTCATGCTTCAGCCATGAGTCCACTGGTATTATCAATGATAATTGGCCAGGTGCAGTGGCTCATGCTTGTAATCCCAGCATTTTGGGAGGCCAAAGTGGGTGGATCACTTGAGGCCAGGACTTTGAGACCAGCCTGGCCAACATGATGAAATCCCATCTCTACAAAAAATACAAAAATTAGCCAGTCATCATGATGCATGCCTGTAATCCCAGCTACTCAGGAGGCTGAGGCATGAGAATTGCTTCTATCTAGGAGGCAGAGGTTTCAGTGAACTGAGATTGTGCCACTGCATTCCAGCCTGGGCAACAGAGCAAGACTCCATCTCAAAAAAAAAAAAAAGGCCAGGCACGGTGGCAAACACCTGTAATCCCAGCATTTTGAGAGGCTGAGGAGGACAGATCATGAGGTCAGAAGTTCGAGACCAGCCTGGTCAACATGGTCAAACCCCGTCTCTACTAAAGATATAAAAAATTATCTGGGCATAGTGGCACATGCCTGTAGTACCAGCTACTCAGGAAGCTGAGGCACAAGAATCACTTGAACCTGGGAGGCGGAGATTGCAGTGAGCCAAGACCGCACCATTGCACTCTAGCCTGGGTGACAGACGAGACTCCATCTCAAAAAAAAAAAAAAGAATAGAGAGATATATGATTTTCATGGATGACAAGACTACTGATGTCAATACAGACATCGGTTCTCCATTTAATTTTTTTTTTTTTTTTTTTTAAAGATAGGATTTCACCATGTTGGTCAGGCTGGTCTTGAACTCCCGACCTCAGGTGATCCGCCCGCCTTGGCCTCCAAAGTGCTTGGATTACAGGCGTGAGCCACCACGCCCCGCCTGGTTCTCCATTTAATTATTCAAATTCATTGTAATCTCACCCAGCAGAATTTTTCTAGAATTTGACATGCTGATTCAAAAATTGCCTGGACGAGAAAACACACAGCAATAGCCTAGAAAGCAATGGGACATACCTTACGATGCCATGTCATTCCATAACCAGCGCCCTATCAAAGCAATATTCTAAAGCCACAGTAGGTGAAAGTACTGGAATAAGTATATAAGACTCTGGAATAAGTATATAAGACCCTGGCCAGGCACGGGGGCTCACACCTGTAATCCCAGCACTTTGGGAGGCCAAGGTGGGTGGATCACTTGATGTCGGGAGTTCGCAACACGGAGAAACCCCGTCTCTACCAAAAATACAAAATTAGCCGGGCATGGTGGCGCACGCCTGTCATCTCAGGTACTCTGGAGGCTGAGGCAGGAGAATCACTTGAACCCGGGAGGTTATGGTGAGCGGAGATCTTGCCATTGTACTCCAGCATGGGCAAAAGCAAAACTCCGCTTCAAAAAAAAAGTGTATAAGACCGTTGAGGCCGGGCGCGGTGGCTCACGCCTGTAATCCTAGCACTTTGGGAGGTCGAGGTGGGTGGATCACCTGAGGTCAGGAGTTCAAGACCAGCCTGGCCAACACGGTGAAACCCCATCTTTGAAAAAAAAAAAAAAAAAGACCCTTGAAAAGAATACAAAGTACGTATGTAGATATCTGGTGTTCCCATCAAAAATAACACATTTCTCCTACTGAAAAAGCAAAGAAGCCTTTATTTGATTCCACTCCCCTCATCAAGCACTGCCCCATTTTTTACTTCCCTTTTGCAAAACTTCTTCAAAGCAATTGTCTGTGTTAGCTGCACCCTGTTCTACTGCTCCCATCCTCCTTTAACCCCATTCCAACCAAGCCTGTGCCCCAGCCCGGTGCCTACTCCACCTCAACTATTTTTTTTTTTTTTTTTTTTTTTTTGGAGATGGAGTTTCACCATGTTGGTCAGGCTGGTCTCAAACTCCTGACCTCGTGATCCACCCGCCTCGGCCTCCCAAAGTGCTGGGATTACAGGTGTGAACCACCGCGCCCGGCTCCTCAACTATTTTTACCAAGGTCACCAAGGCTGCCTAAGTGACTCCAGTGACTGTTCATCTTGAGTGACTCAGCAGCCCTCACTTCCTGAAACTGATTTCCACATCTGTCCTCTGACTCCACACTCTCCTGGTTCCCGCCTACGGCCCTGACCCTCCTTCCCAGTTTCTCTTGCTGATTCTCCTCTTCTTCCAACCTCTTCAGAAGGATCTCAGAGCTCAGTCATTGGACTGCCTTTTTTTTTTCCCAACTTCTGGATTCAAACGATCCTTCCATCTCAGCCTCCTAAATAGCTGGGACTACAGGCACACACCACCATGTCTAGCTAATTTTTTAATCTTTTTGTAGAGACAGGAGTCTCGCCAAGTTGCTTAGGCTGTTCTCAAACTCCCAGTCTCAAGTCATCCTCCCACCTGAGCCTCCCAAGTGCTGGGATTACAGACATAAGCTACTGTGTCCAGCCAAAGTCAATTTTCAGTACAGCAGCCAGAGGGATTGTTTCAAAAAAAAGACACAGCATGCCACTCCTCTGCTCAGAACCTTGCAAAGTCTCCCACGTTACCAATAGTAAAAGTGGGTCCTTTCAACATCCTACAAGGACCTGCATGACCTGTCATCCCAGCGGGGACTCTGAGCTTACCTCTCTGAGCTCATCTCATTTTCTGGGACAGCAGCCACCCTGGCGTCCTTGCCATTCCTCAAACCTGCCAGTCACGCCGCCACCTGAAGGTCATGGCACTGGCTGTTCCCTCTGATGGGATCACTCTTCCCCCAGGGACCCGCAGGCTCACCGTCTCACCTCCTTCAAATAAGTGCATCACATGGCTATCTATAATCAACTTCAAAAATTTTCTTTGCCATGTTCCTCAGCATTTTTTCCAGCTTTCCTCTCAAGGAAATGAAAGTATCAGATCTCCTTCATCTTCCCTTGTCCTGCACAGCACCCAGGGTCATGGCTTCTCTCTCCCCAACAAAATCTCCCAGTCCCACCTCTATAAATCTCTTTCCCTGTCTACACAGACAAATTATCTCCATCTCAGCTCTTCGAATTTGCTTCACTCATCACACCTGAAGAAACTTGCTACAGGAGCTGCCCTCCTGAGAAAGTTCTGGGAAGCACATAGCACAAAATATTGTTTTTCCACGGCACTGGGCTGTCAGGAAAAGTTCCTGTGATCACCGGGCACCCTGGCTCACGCCTGTAATCCCAGCACTTTGAGAGGCCAAGGTGGGCAGATCACCTGAGGTCGGGAATTCGAGACCAACCTGACCAACATGGAGAAACCCCATCTCTACTAAAAATACAAAATTAGCCATGTGTGGTGGCGCATGCCTGTAATCCCAGCTACTCGGGAGGCTGAGGCAGAAGAATCGCTTGAACCCAGAAGGCGGAGGTTGTAGTGAGCTGAGATCAGGTTATTGCACTCCAGCCTGGGCAACAAGAGCAAAACTCTGTGTCAAAAAAAAAGAAAAGAAAAGTTCTTGTGATCCCAGCTACTCAGGAGGCTGAGATAGGAGAATTGCTTGAGCCCAGGAGATTGAGGCTGCAGTGAACTGCAATTGCACCACTACACTCCAGCCTGGGCAACACAGTGAGACCCTGTCTAAAAAAACAAGAAAAGAAAAGTTTCACCTGAATTCATCCTCAGCCATCTGGTTAAGCTTTTGGGTCTGGAGTCAGACTAAGGCCACTAAAATCCTAGGTCTAAGGCCGGGTATGTTGGCCCACGCCTGCAATCCTAGCACTTTGGGAAGCCGACGCTGTGGATCACCTGAGGTCAGAAGGTTGAGAGAAGCCTAGACAATACAGCAAAACCCTGTCTCTAATAAAAATGCAAAAATTAGCCAGGCCTGGTGGCACATGCCTGTAATCCCAGCTACTTAGGAGGCTGAGGCATGAGAATCGCTTGAACCAGGGAGGCAGAGGTTGCAGTGAGCCAAGATCACCCACTCTACTCCAGCCTGGGCCAAATGTCCGGCAGGCCAAGGAAATTGTCCTACCGCAGGCTTTGTGAGTCCCAGGTATTTCCACCGAGGTCACACAAAGAGCATGGTCAGCTAGAGGTGACTTGCAGGGCAGGGACAGCCATTTCCCCATCTCTAAAATACTTCCTCTTGCCTCCCACCCTTGAAAGCAGAAGTGGCTCAGGGCCTGACCTGAGCAGGCAGGAAACAAAACCATTAATTCCTGGAATAGGTTATTTGGTACTCAGTAAATTCCGTGTTCTACTCGTTCTGTCGTTTTTCCCCAAAGGCCCTAACTGATGCGTGACTTAACAGAGTTTTTGTAAGGGTTAAATTAAATCATGTATGTGAAAAGCTTAGCATAGGCCTGGCATGTAAGATGTGCCCCCTGCCAACCAGAAATGATTTTTATATTGGTGGAGACTGAGCTTCAACTGCTGTAATAAGACCCAAAATTACAGAGGCTTAGCCCAGCCTGTCCTGTGACGGCCCCAGCACAGCAGTCGGAGGTTACAGAGGCTCCGTGGTGTTAGAGATCCAGGCTTCCTCCGACAGGTTGCTCTGTCATCCCGAGGGTTTTGTCTTCATCAGCCTGGTCAAAGACAGCCCACCTCCAAGTCCACCCTCAAGCTGACAGGAAGGATGGAAAGAAGTGAGGCCTGGCTGGGCGTGGTGGCTCACACCCGTAATCCCAGCACTTTGGGAGGCTGAGGCAGGTGGATCACCTGAGGTCAGGAGTTCAAGACCAGCCTGGCCAACATGGTGAAACCCCTCTACTAAAAGTACAAAAATTAGCTGGGCATGGTGGCACAAGCCTGAAATACCAGTTATTCGGGAGGCTGAGGCAAGAGAATTGCTGGAAGCCAGGAGGCAGAGGTTGCAGTGAGCTGAGATTGAGCCACTGCACTCCAGCCTGGACAACAGAGTGAGACTCTGTCTCAAAAAAAAAAAAAAAACTGTGAGACCAGGCAAAGTCGCTTATGTCTGTAATCCCAGCGCTTTAGAAGGCCAAGGCAGGCAGATCACTTGAGCCCAGGAGTTCAAGACAAGCCCAGTAACATGGCAAAACCTTGTCTCTATAAAAATACAAAAACAAAAATCAGCTGGGCATGGTGGTATGTGCCTGTGGTACCAGCTACTTGAGAGGCTGAGGTGGGAGGATCACCTGAGCCTGGAAGGTCAAGGCTGCAGTGAGCCATGATTGTACCACTGCACTCCACTCCAGGTGACAGCCAAGAATCTGTATCCAAAGAAAAGGCCAGGCACTGTGGCTCACACCTATAATCCCATCACTTTGAGAGGCTGAGGTGGGTGGATCAGGTGAGGTCAGGTGTTCGAGACCAGCCTGGCCAACATGGTGACACCCCACCTTTACTAAAAATACAAAAATTAGCCAGCCTCTGTGGCGAGCGGTTGTAGCTCCAGCTGTTTTGGAGGCTGAGGCAGGAGAATTGCTTGAACCTGGGAGGCGGAAGTTGCAGTGAGCTGAGATCTTGCCACTGCACTCCAGTCTGGGCAACAGAGTGAGAGTCCGTCTCATAACAAAGAAGAAAAAAGTGGTAGGAAGGCCCCTTGCACACAACATTTCCTCTCACATCTCATTGGCCAGGATTTAGTCACATGGTCACACACAACTGCAATGGCGGCTGTGAAATGTAGTGTTATCCTATGAGCTAGTTAATGGGGTTTCATTACTAAAAGAAGAAGAGGAAAGCACGCTGGGGACAACTAGCTCTCTCTGCCACAATATCATTATCATTACTCTAAACATGCTCTGGATGAAACGTCTTGTACAGTTTGACAAACTAACCATGGTCCTTAGGCATCCTTGATCTGATGTAAGTATTATTACTGTCACATTCAGTTCAGGGCCTCTCTGTTCAGAGCTTCACAGGCCTTGAAGTTTGGGGAGAGGCTGCAGGTTCAATGAGAGCTTTCCTCCAGAAAACTTTTATATGCCCTAAATACGGTGGGGAAATTGAGGGAGACAGGGGCTTCCTGGTTCCACAAGAAGAAACACAGAGGTTGGAGAGAGGGTGGAGGCAAAGTCCCCAGGGGAGCCAGGCATCCCTCACTCCAAAGGGCTCCTCAGCAGAGAAGGGAGCCATGGTAAAGCTAAATAGCACCCCCAGGAACACCTCAGCTGTACTCCAGCTGCTGGGGACCATAAGCAAGAATGGACCCAGCTTGAAGTCTAGGGAGATTCGGGGCATTTCCAACCACTAATGGGCACCAGGCATGTGGAACCCCTGCCATTTCTTTCCTCCCAATTCCTCACCCTGGGGAAACCACAAACAGTAGGGAGAGGAGAAGGAGGAGAAGTAAAGGGTGGATCACACCCCCCAGCCCTTCTAAGTCCCTGGAGCCAGAATTAAACTGTATATGGCATGATTACTTGGAGATTATACCCATCTTTCCACTACACTCCTCATTCAACAGATGTGCCAGGTGCTGCTCCAGGCTCATGGATGTGAACAAGAGAGGAAACCTCCCTACTTTTACAGAGATTACATTCTTGGGGGGTGATAAACACTGGCTGCCTGTGTCCTGCTCATGACTTTACCCCAGGACCCAGCACCTTACCTGGTGGGGGCTCGCTGAGGTTGCTTAGATGAACCACATCACAATTAATTTTGTGTTGGACACTTGTGGTTACCTCTGCATCCAGTTTCCCCCTTCCCAGCGACTCTCAGTTTCAGGTTCCACTTGGAGGACGACATGGTTTGGGAAGAATCGACTTCGCCCCCAGCTCTAAGGGCCGAGCACGTGAACTATACTAGGGCAATCCAAGTATCCTGTCGCCCTGACATGAGTGGTTGGTTCAAGTGTGGGCATGCGACCCATCAAAGTGATCTCAGGACAAAGATGCTTTTTCTCTTCCCAGTGTGATGTCAAACCTGGACCCACGGCAGCTATTTTTGCTAATGTGGAGAAAGTCCACCTGAAGATGAATCAACACATCACAGAGTCTGGTCCTTCCCAAAAATGACAGACTCTGGATCAAACCACACCTAAAGTCCTCGCTACCTCTGAACCTTCCAGTTGCACAAGTCAATAAATTATTTTCATCGCTTAAATCATTTTCATTTGAATTTTTTTTGGCAACCAAAAGTATCCCAACTGATTCCGAGATATTAAGTTTTACGTAGTGGAAGAATATCCAAGAATATCCACATGACACTGACGAACTGTTCCCAAAAGTCAGTCCAGTACCACATGAAAAAAGGGGCTGTACGTAAATCTACATGAGGTTTCAAACAGAAAAAGCAGAGAATAAGTCTAGGCACGATGGTTCACGCTTGTAATCTCAGCACTTTGGGAAGCCAAGGCAGGTGGATCACTTGAGGCCAGGAAGGAGTTCAAGACCAGACTGGCCAACATGGCAAAACCCTGTCCCTACTAAAAATACAAAAAATTAGTGGAGAGTTTTGGCACATGCCTGTAGCCCAGCTACTCAGAAGGCTGAGGCACGAGAATCACTTGAACCTGAGGTGTGGAGGTTGCAGTGAGCCAAGATCAAGCCACTGAGCTCCAGCCCGGACGGCAGAGTGAGACTCTATCTCAAAACCAAAAACACAAATCTTAGATCAGTGTTTCTCAAACGTTTAGCCTTGGGATCCCGTTATAGTTTTTAAAAATGAGGCCTCCAAAGATGTTTTGTGTATATGCATTTTGTTGTTTTTGAGACAGGGATTCACTTCTATCACCCGGGCTGGAGTGCAGTGCCACTCCAAGGTGGGACCTGGGTCCTGAGCACTGGCTCTTTGGATCAACACCCGTGCTGCTCTACCTGGTAGGAAAATCCCTTGTCCCTAAATTTTTTTTTTTAGATGGAGTCTCACTCTGTCTCCCAGGCTGGAGTGCAGCGGTGCAATCTTGGCTCACTGCAACCTCCACCTCCCGGTCGAAGCAATTCTTCTGAGGAAGGAGACCCTTGGCCAGGCGCAGTGGCTGATGCCTGTAATCCTAGCACTGTGGGAGGCCGAGGTGAGTGGATCACCTGAGGTCAGGAGTTCAAGACCAGCCTGGCCATCATGGTGAAACCCCATCTTTTTCTAAAAAAAAAAGGAAGGAGACCCTTAATCCTCTTAAGCTTCTAAGAGCCCTTCCCCCCTAGACTTCTACATTGCATTTCAATAGGAGAAGTAAAGACTGGCAGACTGGGGGCCACCCTTAATCGCACTCCTGTAGATTGCAGGCATGGCATGGAGGAAACTTTCTGGAAGGCACTGTTTTTGAAACACAATCAAACTCCCACCTAGTCACATACCCCATGCCTACTTCATGGATCAAGACCCTTTCACATTTAATTTCTAGAGTTGTAAGCCTTTAAAAGGGCAAGGATTTTGTTCGTTGGGGAGCTCACCTGTTATGCCGCCTCTGCTCCCGGTTGAATAAATCACCCTTTCCTTCCCTGTTCAGTGGTCAAGAGGTTTGTTTTGCAGCCTTTCCTGCTACATTTATTTGGTTCCCTGACTGAGAAGCGAGTTTTGGTTGGCGCTGGCCAGCACAGCCTTTCAGGCAGGTTTGCCTTGCCCTGCCGAGCATCCCTGTGGGGGCTTTAGCCCACTTGGATGACGCAATTCCTGAGAGTGCTCCCAGGCAGGTATTGGCCCCTGTGGAAAGCCTCCTCAGAGCAGAGCAGGAAAGCCCCCGAAGTATGAATCCACCCAGTGGCTGAACACCAAGAAGGAACGGGAACTTGGAGTGTCCGGATGACAGAAAAACAGTAGGATTGATCCTGGGAAGCTTGCCCACCTCCTTTAAGTGGAAGCGTGGCCTGAGCACCCACGTGTGTCGGATCTGGCACTCTTGAACTTGGCTCTCTCTCTCTCTCTCTCTTTTTCTGCAACTAACCTTGGAAGTTTTGCTTTTGGTTTCAATTTGGGTGGAGGGAGGAGTGTGATTGTGTGAGTGATTGGAGGGGTCCAGCTGGACTCATCAGCTGTGAAATGTGAGGGCCTCGGGTCCATCAGAGGGGACCCCAAGCTCCGAGTGAATTGTGGGGCTGGCCAGGATTGGGGCAATCTGCATACGGCTGGAAGGAGGTGTCCTCGAAATCTAGGCATTGTGAGGGGATTAATGAACACTCCAAAGCCAAGTGGCATCGGAAACACCTCCGAGAGGGGGACGATCCTACCAGCCTGAAGCGAAAGTGAGAGAGCATGTGTCGCCCCATGCAGGGTGGGAACAACTGAGGGTGGAGTAAGACTCTTTTTACTGCAAGTACTGTTTTTACTGCGAGTACTGTTTTTACTGCGAATACTGTTTTTCTGTGCAAAAACATGGGTCACACTCGTAGTAAGCCTACTCCTCTTGGGACTATGCTGAAAAATTTCAAGAAGGGATTTAGTGGGGATTATGGAGTGACTATGACACTGGGGAAGCTGAGGACCTTATGTGAGGTAGACTGGCCAGCATTTGGGGTGGATTGGCCCTCAGAGGGGAGCGTAGACAGGTCTCTTTTCTCCAAAGCATGGCATGAGGTTACATGCCAGTCAGGACACCCTGATCAATTTCCATACATAGACTTGTGGCTACAGTTAGTTTTAAACCCTTCACAGTGGCTTGCAAGGACAGGTAGCAACCATACTGATGGCAAAGAAGCAGACAGCTAGGGAGAAACCCCACTCCACCCACCAAGGGACACAGATTCCCCGGGTCCTGGCAGATCCAGCAGCAGGGACACAGACTCCCAAGAATGTGGAGGAAATCCTCCCATAGCCGCCCACCTCATGGGAGGAACTCCTCCCAGAGCAACCCATCTGTGACCCAAGGCAAGAGTACAGATGCCTTTAAGAGAGCAGACATAAACTAAACGGAAGCGGATGAGGATGGCCACATGGTGGAAAGGCATGTTTTCACCTACTTGCTGTTCACCTCAGCTGATCTTATCAACTGGAAAAATAACACCCCAGAGGGTATTCAAAGGTTAATCTGGTACAGAGAGGCCTTACTAGAAGAGAGAGAAAAAAAAAGAGTGTCAAGCTCGACAAAGCTGCTGCTATTAGAGGAGTGCCCCCAAAAGGCCAGGGAAATGGGGGGTTCCTGAAAGGCTACCCAGTCTAATCACCCAGCCCGGAGCGTGACCAGTGTGCTTACTGTAAGGAAGTGGGACACTGGAAGAACAGCTACTCCCAGTTAACAGAAAAACAGGGAGATCTTAAGCGTGAGGCTTCAGACAAAAGTGAAGGAGCTCTGTTCAATCGAATGGAAAGGCCGCTGGACTGAAGGGGACCAGGCTCAATTGCCCCGAAAGAGCCCATGGTCAGGAGAGGAGGACAGTCCTGTAATCCCCATATCAAAAGAAACAACTGATATTGTTAGAGCTACTGGGGTGTCAGACAAACAGTCTTTCTGTTTGCCTGGGACCTGTTTGGTGGGAGGCCATGAGGTTATACATCAGTTCTTGTACATGCCAGACTGCCCCCTACCCCTTTTGGGGAGAGACTTGCTAAGCAAACTAAGAGCTACTACTATCACCTTCACCGATAAGGGCTCCCTGCAGCTAAAACTCCCTCAGGTAGGGATTATCACGGCCCTCACAGTCTCTCGGGAGGAGGAGTGAAGACTCTTCCTGACTGAATCGGGATGAGAATTGACCTCTGCTCTAGCCAAGTGATGGCCACAGGTTTGAACAGAGGACAATCCACCAGGACTGGCAATCAACTACGCCCCTGTGCTCATTGAAGTCAAGCCTGGGGTTCAGCCGTTAGGCAAAAGTGATATCCAGTTCCCTGGGAGGCCCTAGAAGGCATTCAGGTCCACCTAAAACCCTTAAAGGACTATGGAGTTATAGTTATTGCCAGTCTCCATGGAACACCCGCCTCCTGCCTGTTCCTAAACCAAGAACCAAAGACTACAGGCCAGTGCAGGACTTGCATTTCGTTAATCAGGCCACAGTGACTTTGCACCCAGCTGCACCCAACCCATACATGCTATTGGGATTATTGCCAGCAGAGAATAGTTGGTTCACCTGCTTGGACTTAAAGGATGCTTTCTTTAGCATTGGACTGGACTTGGATGGTCAGAAACTATTTGCTTTTCAATGGAAAAATCCAGAAACAGGTGTAACCTCCCAGTACATCTGGACTTGGCTACCCCCAGGGGTTCACGAACTCTCCTACCATCTTTGGGGAGGCACTAGCCCCCTACCCCCAGGGGTTCAAGAACTCTCCCACCACGGCCGGGCATGGTGGCTCACGCCTATAATCCCAGCATTTTGAGAGGCCAAGGCAGGTGGATCACGAAGTCAACAGATCAAAACCATCCTGGTCAATATGGTGAAACCCCGTCTCTACTAAAAATACAAAAATTAGCTGGGCATAGTGGCGCAGCCTCTAGTCCCAGCTACTCAGGAGGCTGAGGTGGGAGAATTCCTTGAACCCAGGAGGCGGAGGTTGCGGTGAGCTGAAATCGCGCCATTGCACTCCAGCCTGGGTAACGAGAGCAAAACTCTGTCTCAAAAAAAAAAAAAAAAAAAAAAGATCTCTCCCACCATCTTTGAAGAGGCACTAGCCCCTGACCTCCAGAAGTTTCCTGCTAAGGACTTAGGCTGCATGCTGCTCCAATATGCTAATGGCCTTTTATTTGGACACCCCACGGCAGCCGGGTGCGCTAAAGGAACAGATGCCTTACTTCAGCACCTGGAGGACTGTGGGTATAAAGTGTCTAAAAAGAAAGCCCAGATTTGCTGACAGCAAGTGCAATATCTGGAGTTCACCATCCAGCAGTGAGAGCGCAGCCTAGGAGCAGAGAGGAAACAAGTCATTTGCAACCTGCCAGAACCCAAGACTAGAAGGCAGGAGAGAAAGTTTCTGGGAGCCGTGGATTTCTGTAGCTTGTGGATTCCAAACTTCACAGTACTGGCCAAACACCTATACGAGGAGACAGGAACCCCTTTAAAGGGAATTCCAACAGCGGCAGGCCTATCAGGAACTGAAAGTGAAACTTATGTCAGCCCCGGCTTTGGGTTTACCTGATTTAAAAAAGCTCTTCGCATTGTATGTGTCAGAAAGAAAAGAAGGGCAGTTGGAGTTCTAACACAAACAGTGGGACCTTGGCCCAGGCCTGTAGCTTATCTCTCCAAGCAGCTGGATGGAGTTTCCAAGGGATGGCCCCATGTTTAAGGGCCCTGGCAGCAACTGCTCTGCTAGCACAAGAGGCTGATAAGCTAACTCTGGGGCAAAATTTAAACATCAAAGCACCCCATGCAGTAGTGACTCTAATGAATACAAAAGGACACCATTGGTTGACAAATGCTAGGTTAACCAAATACTTGAGCCTGGTAAGTGAAAACCCGGCATCACCATTGAGGTCTGCAGCACCTTAAACCCCGCCAGTTTGCCTCCAGTGTCAGAAGGCCTGGTTGAACACATCTGTGTTGAAGTACTGGACTCAGTTTATTCCAGCAGGCCCGATCTTTGGGATCAGCCATGGACGGTAGTAGAATGGGAGTTGTGTGTGGATAGAGCAGTTTTGTTAATCCATGAAGAGAAAGGTGTGCAGGCTGTGCAAGTAGTAACTCTGGACACTGTAATTGAGACCATGCCACTGCCTCAGGTACTTCGGCTCAGAAGGCTGAACCTATTGCTCTGAACTGAGCCCTAGAACTGAGTGAAGATAAGACTGTGAACTTCTATACTGATTCCCGGTATGCTTCTCTAACTCTTCAAGTGCATGGGATACTGTACAAAGAAAAAGGACTGTTAAATTCAGGAGGGAAAGGACTTTCTCCAAGCAGAAGGTGGAGCAGATGAACAGCTTAGGGAAAATGTGAGTCAGGAAACAGAATTAAAGTGGGTACAGGCACTTCCCTTGGTGTTTTTCAAAACTAGATGCACTCTCGATATT
>PVKV010029050.1:0-24118 GCA_004027835.1 Alouatta palliata | reverse complement strand
CTGTGTGTGCTCGCTGAGCCGCTGTGTGTGCTCGCTGAGCCGCTGTGTGTGCTCGCTGAGACGCTGTGTGTGCTCGCTGAGCCGCTGTGTGTGCTCGCTGAGACCCTGTGTGTGCTCGCTCAGACGCTGTGTGTGCTCGCTGAGACGCTGTGTGTGCTCGCTCAGATGCTGTGTGTGCTCGCTGAGCTGCTGTTTCTCGGCAGTACGAGAGACCGCCGTCGTGTGGCACGTGGGCGTGTGGAACAGATCTCTCCTCCACATTAATAAGTCTCAACTGATAAGCCCAGCCGAACCGTGCCGAGTAATATCCTGTCCCCCTGCCCGATACTGATCGTCCCTGCCCTGGCTTCGTCGTCCTCTTACTCTGTCAATTTCCTGCAGGCCCAAGAGCTCCCAGCTCCCACTCCCAGCCCCGGGCGCTTGGAGCAAGATTGGCCGCTGGATTCCAGTAACGAGGGGCTCCTACCTGCCCGCTCCCTGTGCTCTGATGGGAGAAGAGACGCTGCAGCCAGGGTCCTACAGGCCCAGTGGAAGATGTACAAGCACAAGGTGAGGCTCCCCAGGGTGACCTGGGCTGCTCCCTCTGAGTCTTCATGCTCCAAGGCAAGCCCCTCCCTCTCTAGGAATGATGAGGCCTGGAGGGCCAGCGGGGCCCCAGGCGTCCGAGCACCGTAACATGCTGAAATAAAAACCTCATTCACACACCGACTCATCCGTTCTGGGTACATTTTGTTCAGTAGTGAACATCTCAGAGCCAGATTGCTTTTCATATAGCTTTCTTTGAGAACTATTCGAAAGTAAGTTTTAGACATTACAAAACATCAGCATGTATCTTCTAAGAAAAAGTGTCTTCTCTTACCTGACCACAGCACTGTGGTTCCACCTAGGATGGTCACAGCAGTTTCATATCCTCACCTAACGGCCCTTCTTATTCACGTTCTCCAAACGCCCAAGATGCCACCTGCAGCTGTCTGTTTCCTGCCAGTGGCCGGTCACAGTGGTTTCCGACCCACGTCCTGTCAGAGCCTGGGGGTTGGTTGGTTACATTTCCTTTCTTTTTTTAACCAACAGTTCATCCTGGCTGATTTTTGTTTGTTTGTCTGAGATACAGTACTGCTCTATTGCCCAGGCTGGAGTGCACTGGCGTGATCTTGGGTCGCTGCAAGCTCCACCTCCCAGGTTCAAGCAATTCTCCTGCCTCAGCCTCCCAAGCAGTTGTGATTACATGTGCCCACCACCACAACCAGCTAATTTTTGTATTTTTAGTAGAGACATGGTTTCGCCATGTCACTTGGTCTCGAACACCTGGCCTCAAGTGATCCACCCACCTTGGCCTCCCAAAGCACTAGGACTACAGGCATGAGCCACCACACCCAGCCTTTTTTTTCTTTTTTCATAGAGACAGGGTCTCACTCTATCACTCACACTGGAGTACAGTGGCACCATCACAGCTCACTGCAGCCTCAACCTCTCCAGCTCAAGCAGTCCTCCAGCCTTAGTCCCCCAAGTAGCTGGGACTACAGGCAGGCGCCACGGCACCCAGACAATTTTTGTAGACTGGTCTTGCTATGTTGCTCAGGCTGGTCTCGAACTCCTGAGCTAAAGCCATTCACCTGCCTTGGCCTCGCAGAGCACTGGGATTACAGTTGTGAGCCACCGCACGTAGATTTTTTCTTTTCTTTTTTTTTTTTTTTAAGATGGAGTTTCCCTTTTACTGCCTATGCTGGAGTGCCGTGCGGGGTGATCCAAGCTCACTGCATCCTCTGCCTCCTGGGTTCAAGTGATTCTCCTGCCTCAGCCTCCCGAGTAGCCGGGATTACAAGCATGTGCCATCACGCCCAGCTAATTTTTGTATTTTCAGTAGAGATGGGGTTTCACCATGTTGGCCAGGCTGGTCTTGAACTCCTGACCTCAGGTGATCCACCTGCCTCGGCCTCCCAGAGTGCTGGGATTACAGGCATGAGCCACCGTACCTGGCAACATTCAGTCTTGTAGAATGACCTGCAGTGGTTACTGGTTGTAATGCTCAGATCGTGAGAACCTGGCCCCCGGGCCCCTCGGGTCTGCTTCTGGGCTGCTGTCCCCATGCATGCGTCCTCAGTTTTTGGCACAGGCAGGTGTGGCCTCCCTGTGCTTTCCTCTCCCCAGACCTGGATTTCGCCATTTTTGAGCCACTGGCTGTTTGTGCACTTCCTCTTCCCCTTGCATAATTATAAAGATAAACCTCAGGCAAAGATAAAAAGATATGTGCCAGGTGCCACAACAAGGCTCGCCCCCACCCTGCACCCCGCTTGTGCAGCGCAGGTCGGGCACTGAGGCGCTGGGGCAGCAACCTTCCCAGGCCGCCGTCTGCGCCTGGGCTACACTCTACTAGGCCGGGATGCCCTCAGGGCCCCGTCGCTGCCTCCATAGGCTGTCTGGCGCGCTCTGACTCAGGCTCCATTTCTCTAAGCAACGTCGTTGCTGTGTCTCTGGCTTCCTTGAGTCCCACCCCATTTCCCTTCTACTGTCACCTTCTTCATGCTTGGTATTTGGACTTTGTGCATTCTCCAGTGCCCCCGACCCTCCAGCCTGGCCACTGTCTGTCCCTCTCATTGAGACTCTCTTTGCCACACTCTGTACCGCCACTTTTATTCAGTCTGTATTTCTTTTTCTTTCTTTTTTTTTTTTTTTTTTTTGATACAGAGTCTCGCTCTGTGGCCCAGGCTGGAGTGCAGTGGTGTGATCCTGGCTCACTGCAACCTCCGCCTCCCGGGTTCAAGCAATTCTCCTGCCTCAGCCTCCTGAGTAGCTAGGATTAGAGCCATGTGCCACCGTGCCTGGCTAAGTTTGTATTTTTAGTAGAGATGAGGTTTCACTGTGTTGGTCAGGCTGGTCTCGAACTCCTGACCTCGTGGTTCACCTGCCTCAGCCTCCCAAAGTGCTGGAAGTATAGGCATAAGCCACCTCGCCCAGCCTTATTCAGTGTATATTTCTTTGCTTCCATTTTATATTCTGCTGGTCCTTGTACTCAGTTCCTCCTTAATCTCCCAAGGGACAGAGCCTTTGTAGTACAGACGTGGGCTGTGCACTCTGATTACTATGGAAAACATCTGTAAGAACGCGTGCTCCGAGGGACTCTCTCTCCCGACTGTGATACGGCGTGTGTCAGCTGCAGCCTGAGAAACTTCCCAAGACACCCCAGGGTGACTCTGATGACCAGTCAGGTTGAGGCTAGTGATGCAGACCCCAGAACCAAAGTCCCCTTCGTAACATCCCCAGCAGGCAGCCTCAGCCTCCGAGTTCTGGGGCTTATCCAGAGAGGACAGCAGTCTGGACACGTGAGAGGGCTTTCTCCCTTTGGTCCTCCTTACAAAGGCAGCACGGGAGGGAGGAGCCAGGACGCCCAGGCCTCTTGTTGGCTTGATCAACACCTGTTGGCAGCATCAAGGAAGGAAACCCTGTGTGGGAAAACATTCATCTAGTGGTAATTCATATTTTTTTTCTTTATTTCAGAAAGAAAAGGCTGTTCTAGATGAGGTAAGCAAGGTTTATTTCATCATTTTCAAAAAACGGATTTGTACTTTGTCGTAAAGTAGGTAAAGGGATATTTAAAGATGCGTCAAGTCCTTTTTTTTTGAGACAGCGTCTCACTCTGTGGCCCAGGCTGGAGTGCAGTGGCGCAATCTCGGCTCACTGCAACCTCCTCCTCCCGGGTTCAAGTGATTCTCCTGCCTGAGCCTCCCGAGTAGCTGGGACTACAGGCGTGCACCACCGCGCCTGGCTAATTTTTGTATTTTTAGTAGAGACGGGGTTTCGCCACGTTGGCCAGGCTGGGCTCTGAACTCCTGACCTCAGGTGATCCACCCATCTTGGCATCCCAAAGTGGTGGAATTACAGGCATGAGCCAAAGTGCCCGGCGAGTCCCTATTTTCATGAAACCAAACCAGACTCCAACATTAAGTATAAAGTACATATGCAATAGAAACATCAAATAAGTATTTGGATAATTTCACACTTTCAAAACCTCTTCATTTATTCATTCCATTCATTCATTCTCTCTATGCACATTCACTGATCACCAGCTCTGCGTGGGGCAGTCTCAGAGGTCCTGGGATGCACAGGCTCAGACACACAGGTGAACAAGTTACAGCCCAGGGTGGCTGGCCCTGCACACAAAGGCCAGGAAGTCCCTGTGAGGGGTGACATGCAAGGCGGGCCTCTCGGGACTCGTCAGAGCTTGCTGGACAGGGAAGGGAGAGGAGGGCGTCCCAGCAGAGCCGATGGGACGAGGAGTCTGTGCGATGGGCGAGGGAGTGGAACTGGAATGGAGGTTGAGTGCCACCCATGGCCAAGAACTGACAGAGTGATGAACAGTGACGTGAGCCTTTTCAGGGAGGAGCTAGAAAGTGAGAGCTTTATTTTGCTGGAGTCCTGGTGGCCTCTGAGATGCTCCCCTTTCCTCTAGGGCCCCTTTGGGGACAGCAATCTATTTTCACTTAGACATAGTAGAGGCTCTTGCCCCAGTCACTCAGAACAGGTGCCGGGCCGCTGCCTTCTCGTCCCCCCAGAGCCGCTTCTCAGTCGCAGGGCAGACCCGGCATCTGCTTGTCCTCACGCTCCCTGAGTATGTCTGATGCCAGCAGGGTTGACAGCTGTGCCATCAGGGCAGGGCTTGCCTTCCCCTGCCCCATCCACTGTCGCTTCCCCTTGGCCGCATTCCTCATCCACAAGTGTTTGCTGGGCTCCTGCCATGTGCCGGGCACCAGGGGAGCTTGTAACAGACCAGCCAGACACCATCCAGACTTCACAGGGTTGACACTCTCCAGTCAGGACAGCCAGTGTGGTCGAGAGTGCAGGCAGCACACCAGGTTCAGTGGCCTGCGTGCAGCTGTATTTGAGAATGTTGGCATCTGATGGCGAGGCCACAGCCACGTGAGTGCCCTCTGTGAGCAGGTAGCCGGACTACCCACCTGGCCCACCATGCTGCCCCTGAGGAAGGGCCCTCTGCTCGCCACTGCCCTGGTCCTCCACCTTCAGTTCTGCAGCCCCTCCGTGCCTGGCCTCCCAGTCCCTAGACCTGCCCCATGGCCACACTCCCTTGTCCATACCCATCTTACCCATCTGCAATGGCAACTTCCAACAGTGCTGTCTCTGACAGTCCCTCCCATCCTCCAGCAGCCCTCAGGCCCTCACCCCAAGATCTCCAGCACATCAGCCTCCCACCTGCCCGCCCGCCCACCACAGCCTGCCCAGGCTCCCAGCCCTGCAGCCGACCATGGTTCCTCACACGCACCCCTGCCTGGTGTCTCACTTTGTGGCTATTCTTGCCAGCCTCCCATCGGAAGGCAAGCTCTGTCTTTGCTACCATACCTGTGGTGCCTAGACTAGCACCTGGCATCTGGGAGGCATTTGGTAAATGCCCTCTAGCAAGCGAATGAGGGGACCCAGGACTCCTCGGCGGATGTGCCAGTCAGTGGCGGGTGCCGTCTCCCCATCCTGCTTCTCTCCCTAGCGTCCCCCACGCCTCAGGGTCCTCATCTCTAAGACAGCAGTGAGGTCACCTGTGTGGGGTTTACCAGTGTGTGCGTAGCGTGTGGTGTGACGGATATGCGTGCCCCTCTCACCCCTCCGGCTGGCGCAGAGCCCCAGCACCTTGCAGCCGCTTTACTGGAAGCCTCTGGGAAGCCTCCATGTGATCGCCACACTCTGGCGGGTCGTTCATCCTTAATAGCCAGTGCTGCCTTGCCCTCCCTTGCTGAGCTCATTTCCTACCCCCATATTCTTCCCTTGTTTAAGAGAAAACAGAGGTGCTTTCTCTTCCAACAGCGGCAGGCCCGCTAAACTCAAGTGGTGTGGGGCTCGACGGGCACGCTCATCATTGTAATGTGTTTGAGAGCTGGGAGGGTTCACAGGGCTAGAGGCAGATCGTTCAAAAATAAGTGCTTCTCCAAAAATGGAGCATGGATTTCAAACCTCACGGAGCTTCCCTGTATATTTACTTTTTAATTTTTTTTTTTTTTTTTTTTTTGAGATAGAGTCTCACTCTGTCACCCAGGCTGGAGTGCAGTGGCACAATCTCAGCTCACTGCAACCTCTGCCTCCCAGATTCAAGCGATTCACGTGCCTCAGCCTCCCGAGTAGCTAGTACTACAGGTGTGCACCACCATGCCTGGCTAATTTTTGTATTTTTAATAGAGATGGGGTTTTACCATATTGGCCAGGCTGGTCTCGAACTCCTGGGCTCAGTGAATCCTCCCACCTCAGCCTCCCAAAACACTGGATGACAGATGTGTGCCACACCCAGCTAATATTTTGTACAGACAAGGTCTTGCCATGTTGCCCAGGCTGGTCTGAATTTCCTGGCCTTAAGCCTCCTAAAGTGCTGGGATTATAGGCATGAACCGCTGCACCCAACCACATTTCTTAAGAAAATCACTTAGGATTAAGCTCAAAGGATAAATAATTCTCTTAACATCATTTTAGAGATCTTGTTGCCCTCTGCTTGACTTAGAAGACATATGGAAACTAGATGAAACCAATACACTATTCCAACCCAGAATAAACTCTGCCACATGAAAACGTAACTGTGTATGAAATACCAGCTCCTATTAGCAGCTGGAAGGGACTACACTGAGCAGCAGGCCCCTTCCCGTTCCCAGAGTCCGCTCACGTGGTATCAGGCGCCGGTGCCTGTGCTCCCTGGGGCGCTGGTTAGTTTCCCACAGACTGGGATGACTGGGAGCGAGGACAACTCTGGGAAACTGTGGCTATGCTGCGGTGAGGGGCATCGCATTCCCTGCTGCCACATAGCTCTTCCCTCTGCATCTCCCTCTCGCCCACCGTCGCCCCGGGCACTCACCCCTGCTTTTCTCTCCTTCCTTCCCTGACAGGCGGCTGTGGTGCTTCAGGCAGCTTTCAGGGGACACCTGGTGCGGACAAAGCTCTTAGCAAGCAAAGCACGTGGCTCAGAGGCGCCCATTGTGCCAGGCCTCCCAGACCAGGTAACGTTGGGGCGCAGGCCTTCCCAGAGCTGCCTCTCTCACACTCCATCCACCGAGAAAGCGCAGGGCACCCGTCGGCCTCCACATCCCCGCTTGTCCAGCAGGCGCCCCCTACGCTCCATCCCTGGCCACGCAGGCCGTACAGGCTCCTCTTCACAGGCCCTGGATGGGTGTGGCTTTAGGGCCAGATTGCCTTGAGCTGCCCGAGAGTCAAGTAGTTCCATAAAGATGTAGCTAAAAACTACTAAATCCAGGCGCAGGCCATGCCGGCCCCTCCTCTGTAAGGAGGACAAGTGTTTGTTTCAGAATCTCTACAGTTTAAAACTTCAGAACCTGCCGCCAGGAGGTTTCTCACTGACCAGCAGTTCCCAGGGGGCAGGGCCACCGAAGGGGAAACTGAGCTCTTCCCATCTCCCTGATACCCAGGGTGCACTGGGGGCTGAGGTTCTGGGAACCGGTAGGGGGCTGCCACGTGGCCGTCTTCCCTGCTGTCCTTGCACCACAGAGCTCTCCCGTGCCCCATGTTTCGAGCCCCATCGCCCAGGCCGAGGGCAGCCCTGCACAGGAGGAGGCCATCGTCATCATCCAGTCCGCTCTGCGGGCACACCTGGCCCGGGTCAGCCACAGGTGAGTTGGGGTCACAGGGACGTGGGACACTGCCCGCTGCAGTGGGCCCGGAGCACTGGGCGCAGGGCCTGTCTCGGGAACTGGAGCAGCGTCTGCCGCCTGTGAGCAGGACCTCGGTGTGGGGCCAGAGTAAAGGCCTCATGTCCTGAGGACTCCCTGCCGCGCCACAGACGTGGAGTGGGCTGGAAGTTCTGATCTTCAGGGAGAGGCCTTTCCAGAGTCCCTTCTTCCCTACTGGGGAAAGGAAACTGTGATGTGATCTCATTGTTGGACATGGCATATGATAGGCGACTCGTGCAGGGTCTAGATGGCAGCCTTCCCCCTGGCCTCCTGGCGGATTCGCTAGGACTCTCTTGGTGGCAGAAATTAAAACCCCTTGAAGTGAACCTGGGCAGAGGGGCAGTTCAGTAAGGGGAAGAGACGGCCCCGCCCCCTCACCCCGCTCTGCTTCACCCCATGTGGGGCTCACGCCCCTCTTACCATGGATGCTCCAGTTCTCAGCCTCTGTGGCAGAGCCGCACAGCCACCCAGCACTTCCGAGTGGGCAGTTTCTCCCTACAAGGTTGCATCTGCATCTCATGGTCCTGACCCCATGTGACCTGGGACATGGACTCAGCTGAATCGGGGACCCATCCCTGGGCCGGGAGCCCCAGCCAGGACGTGGAGGGCCATGCAACCTGTGACGACGTCCCCTGGGAATGGCAGCTGCCTGACCCAGACAGGAGACAGGGAAGGGAGCCGTCTGAGGCCCTTTATAAAAGCGGACTGGCCTGATGTCAACATGGGCCCTGAGGAGATGGACAGGGGACATACGTGTCTGAGGCTCTTCATGACCAGACGTATCAGGATCCTGGGCGCATCTGGGATACAGGGCTGGCCGTGTGTTTGCTTTTATTGGAATACTTGCTTCCAGGCAAATTACTGAGCCCTGCCTTAAACCTCAGAGAGGTCTGTATTCTCTAAAGTCAAAATCAGCTGGCGTTTTCTCTTTTTTCCAGCGCTACCAGTAAAAGCACCACCACCTCAGCTTCTGCCAAGAGGAGATCGGCTTCAGCCACACACAGGGACGCCTCCTTGCCACCCTTCCTCGCAGCTCCTCCTGGTAATTTCATTCATTTGGATTATGGTACGAGGGCAGCTGTTCTGCTGAGGTGTAAGCCAAAGAGTGACCGCCTCCAGGAAGTGTTGGGACGGAAGGGAGGAGTGTCCCATCTGGAGCTGCCTTTTGAACTAAGCATCGCCTTATGCTGGGAAGGCCCCTGACAGGGCCTCCCTTGGCCCAGCTTGCTCCTTGTCCCTGGGACTGTAGAGGTCCTTGCTGTCTGTCTTTCTGCTCTCAGCTCCGTCGGGACCAAGGCAGCTTCCTCCTTTGGGCCGGCATTTCTCCCGTTTGTTCATTTGTTAAGGAAAACTTTGTTGTTATTTCCTTTTCTACTTTGTTAAAGCCCAGAACCACTCAGTGAAGAAGGCCTTGGCACTGCAGGATGCCACACCCTCATGTGAGGCCTCATCCCTGCTCTGCCCAGAGCTGACGGGGGACACCCCAGTGGGGCCCTGCCTTTCTCTGGCCATCAGTCCCCTCATGTGCAAAGTAGTGAACGGACTAGACAGCTTGAAAGCCACTTTTTGTTTATTTGTTTTTGTTTTTGAGACAGAGTCTCACTCTGTCACCAGGCTAGAGTGCGGTGGCGTGATCTTGGCTCACTGCAACCTCCACCTCCCAGATTCAAGTGATTCTCCTGCCTCAGCCTCCCAAGTAGCTGGGACTATAAGCGTACACCACCATGCTCGGCTAATTTTTGTATTTTTAGTAGACACAGGGTTTCACCGTGTTGGCCAGGATGATCTTGATCTCTTGACCTTGTGATCTGCCCGCCTCAGCCTCCCAAAGTGCTGGGGTTTCAGGCGTGAGCCACATCACCCAGCCGAAAGCCCCTCTCCACCCCCAAATTTCTGCTCCTCTGTGTGGACTTGAGATTCCGTTCTTTTTCTGCAGTTAGTAACTCCTCACTGACACTTTTCTGTAAACAGAGGCTGAGTGCAGAGGCGTGGTGTTGAGACGAGAGGCTGTGAGGAGATGGACAAGTGCATCTGGAGACCCTGTTTCGAGTGTGTCGTGCAGGGCTGTCTCGCATGCAAAGCACGCCAAGTGTCAGGCCAAGGGCTTTGCTGTGCAGAGTCCTTTGGTCTCCAGGGTGGAGTTGGGGAAGGACAGGGGAGGAGACAGGAAGGCAAGGAAAACCACAGAGGAAGTGGCTCTTCTGCACCCAAAGGGTGAGGGTGAGGAGGGCTAGTGGGCGAAGGAAGGATGAGGCCTACCCGGGACCATGTGCCTTAGTTTCAGTGTCCCTGCAGGACAGGCCCAGGGAGCCGGCAGCCCCTCAGCACCACTCCAGTAAGTGTGGCAGGCAAAGGCCTCACTTTCCCAAGGAGATCCCTCCTGTGATGACACAGAGGGAGTCACGGGAAGAGGCCGCACCTGGGCCTGCAGCGGATCTGGAGGACCCAGCACCTTCCCTCCCCAGGGGGTCCTGTTAGGGGCTTTGTTTTAGAGAATTTCCTGCATGAGCTAAGACTTTTCCACCACAATTTGTCCTGGAAGTCACCATGTATGAAATTACACTTTATTCATTTCAGTCATTTCTTAACCTAGTTTCATCAGAGCTAGAAATCTTTGAACTTCGATATTCTCTCCAAAACCTCCATTTGTGAAGCTCAACAAAAAGATGAGCAGCCCTGGGGTTTCAGGGAAAATGTACAGACACGCAAAGCCTGAAAAGCCGCCGAGCCTGCCTGTGACTCTCGGGCTCTGCAAAATGCTGTGAATTGTTCTCCAGGAGCCGATTCTGCTGGCCTCACCAGACTGCGCCAGTGACCTTCAGCAGCTTTGATCAGGGCTAAAGCCTGCCCTTTTCTCTTGTTAAATGCAAGTGATTTTAAAGGGGCAGGTTCATCGTCCTGCCTGAAAGCACCATCACAGTGACCCAGGAATTCAGCTTTCCCAACCTAAGAAAATGTCTCTGTAAAAAGTATAAATCAAGCTTTTGTTTGAGCTGATTGTTTTTTTTTTTTTTTAAGAAAAAAAGGAGATAGACTTGAAAGCTGTTTTTAATTTCATAAGGTTCCCTTTAGTAAGAATTTTCTTGAAAGTTGCAGGAAAAAAAAAGCTGACACAGTTACAGTATCTGCAGCATGGCCAAATTGTCATTTCCTTCCCTTTTAAAAATCTCAAATCAGCAGTTCATGACTTTTTTACTTTCATCTTTCGAAGCAGTAAAAGCCAGGCTCCCTCCCGAGAAGCTCTGGGGCTGCTGTGGTGGGGCCTGTCCCTTCTTCAGCTCCGGTACCCATCCCCATCCCATCTGTAGGTGGCGTCCCATTCTAGGGTGAATTAAAAGTTCTGAACGTTCTAGATGCTTATAAGGAAGTAGCATCCTTGGGGGAATGGCCGAGCAGCTTGCAAGCTCACACTGATCTGTGCCTTGCCCATCCTGCCCTCCATACCAGTGGCCTGCGAGTTAACCAGGAAACCGGCTTTTTTTCTTTTTTGAGATGTGGTCTCGTCGTATTGCCTGGGCTGGTCTAGAACTCCCGGGTTCAATCCACCCTCCCACCTCAGCCTCCCAGAGTCCTGGGATTACAGGCATGAGCCACTACACCCAGCAGAAACACTTCTACACGCCTGTAGCCTCCCACCCAGGGCCCAGACTCTTAGGCTGCTGCCGTGGGAATGACTTTCAGGGAATTCCTCTGGCGCAGACTCGAGGTTCCTCCGTGCTGGCAGATGTCTGCTTTTGCAGGTGTTTTCATTTGGGGAAATGGTCAGACTACTCAGAGCTGAGTTTGAAGGCTAGGAGAGAGGCTTTCTGGCAGGTGTGTAAATTGGTTCTGAGGGCCCATCTGTCCCATGGCTTACTGCTTCTGGGGGTGGCTGCCGTCTTGCAGGGAAGAGCAGACAGTGAAAGGGTGTCCGTGGTGGCAGCCCCTGAGGTCAGTGTGGCTGACCCCTCTCTCTGCGGTTCATTTCCACAGACCCCCCTCCCTTGGGGCCACAGCTCGTGGCACCTCCACCTGCAGATGACGTCAACTCTGATGACTCCGACGATATCATCATCGCCCCGTCTCTGTCCATGAAGAAGAACTTTCCAGTCTAGGTCCCCATCATTGCCTCCATGCCGTGATGGCAACACTGCAGAGGACACAGGAACTACGACTAGAAAGATAATTTATCGTGGTAGGAGAAGAAGGATGATACCTACTCAACACCTCAATGTCTGCGTCGTTTCTCTCTCTTTGTGCTTTTGTTTGTTGAAGAAATCCCAAATGCCTTTGCTTCATTCTCTGGGAAAGGCCAGTGGCTCACATCTCATCTCCAGCTGCAGCTCGGATGGTGGTTTTTCAGTGCCAACAGACACGTCTTCCGTGAACTCGGGGCCAGCAGGGAGCCTGCAGTGACAGGTTCTCTGACAGCACCTCGCAGCCTGCCCACAACTTTGAGCTGTGAGGAGCTGCTATTAGCAACCAGCGCCAACACCACGCCTCCTCTTCCTGGTGACACCCTCGACAACCAGGATTTGCCCCCAGTCTCGGCCCAGTAGGCCAGGCAGATGCGCCCCGCTGTGCCTTAGGAAGGTGTGAGACCGGCTTACAACACTCCCATGGTAAAACACGGCCTGTCTCAAGTCAGTGAGGAGCTAAAGACACCCAGGTCCCACATGAGCTTACTCCACACCCCAGCCCCTCACACCATCCTTTCCCCTGTCACCCTCCCTACCCCCTGGAGCACTGCCCTCCAGAGCTGCCCTTCCCAGGAAGGAGTCTGGGTGGATTCTGTCACTGCGTAGATGAAGATTTTTTTAATCCCAAATTATAATCACAAAAGCTGCATCACACTTGTGAGAACAACAGGGCGACGTCTGTTACCAAGCCCAGCAGGTGCCTTGGCCTCTGTGGGGTCACCCAGGGGAAGAGAAGAGGAGAGGAAAGTGAGGAGGCAGGCCCGCCATTCAAGGGAGAGCACAGGCTCATGATGGGGGCACGTCGCATCTGCTGTCTGGGACAGTCCCCATCACCCCATGTGTGTGGCCTCTGCACTCCCAGCTCCACAGCTGGGCTTGGTGTGCGGAGCCCTTGGAGGCAGCAGCTGCAGAGGCCTAGGAGGGAGGTCCTGGGGTAAGCGCACAGTGTCCATGCCCATCTCTTGCTTATGTGTGAGATTAGCCCTTGCTAGGGCATCAAGAGGAAGAGCCTTAGACCTGGGTGGCCCTTCAGGGGCAGCTGGACCCCTGCACAGCCCAGGCCTGGTGTCCCGATCTCCACAGCACCCGTGAGGCTCCTGCCAGTGCTGGCCTCAGTCTCAGGAGAGACCAGCGTTAGAAAGCCCCTCCTTACACAGCCGATGCCTTCTCCCAAGGCTTCTGTTCACAATAACAGTCTAATCCCTGGGCGCCTCTTCTGCAGATGGCGGCCTTCTGAGTCACCCCTGGGAGCCCAGCCTGAGCCTGGGGCCTCCTCCAATATATCAGTCAGAAGGCTGATGGCCCCAACACAGTGTCTTGTGGAAGGGAGAGAGGAGCTTCCAATGTCCACCTGCCTTATGGGAGGAGGACACAGGTGTGCCCAGCCCAACCCATCCTCTCCCAGTCACTCAGCTATGGGGACACCAAAGTGGAGCATGCGCTCCACCCTCCAGTTCGCTGCCTGGCCCGTCCCCACGTAGGCTCTGTTTCTACAGTGGGTAGAAACGAGTCAGCCGAGGGTCTGGCTTGTGCACGTGTTTTCATTTGGTCTGTGAGTTGTCAAAACCATTTTTTTCCCACTGAACTGGCTGATAACTTGACAGACTGTGTAACTGACTCAGGCCTTCTGTAGACCCCTGCCTTCATCACCCCACCCACCCAGGTCCACTCCATGGGGCGCAGTCCCAGCCATCCCTGCCTGCCAGCTCAAAGCTGCAGGTCCTAGGAAGCAGTCCACCCTCGAAAGCCCTGAGAAGGTGAGGTACCTGCACGTTCACTGGGGGAGATCCTCCGTTGTGTGGCAGCTGCTCACTCTTATTAAACCAAGGTATTTCTGCAAGACATGCTCACTCTTGGGAACCAGTGGCCTAGAGCTTTGAGTTATGGGTATAGAGAGGGCGTCCCTGCCTCGGGCTTGGTAGAGAATAGTCCGTAGCTAAATGGCTGTGTCCTCCTTTGGTGCAGCAGGGCTGCTCTGCTAAAAGCCAGCGTCCATCTTGAAGCTCCCTGGGTAAAACAGTTCATTCTCAAGCCTGTGACTTCAGCTGATGCCGTGTCCAGTGCTAGTCACCAGTCCCCTTTGCTGGGGACAGCCCATCGGGCTGTTCTGTGATTCTGGAACCCTGCAGTGTAGTTTTGTTCCATGGAGGCAGCACCAGGTGGAGAGGCCTCCTTGCTAGCTGCCCCAGTTCCTGGGGTCCAGGGTTTCTGGCCCTGAGGGGACTTAGGAGGGGAAGAGGAGCCCATGGAGTCGGGGAGCAGCCAGAAAGCCTTGAACTCTGCCTTCCTGGGGTGGGGTACTCCGCAAGACAAGCCCCTGGTTCCTGCCCCTGGTGGAGCTGCCCGTCCCCACACCTGCCAAGCCTGCCGAGCCGTGGGCGGGGCCTAGCCATGGGGGGTTGAGTCGAGGCGGGGCCTAGCTATGGGAGGGGTGAACCGGGGGTGGGGCTGAGCCTTGGGAGGGACGAAGTGTGGGTGGGCTGAACCTTGGGAGGGGTGGGGGTCATGGGCGGAGCCTAGCCATGGGCGGGATGAACAATGGGTGGGGCTGAGCCATGGGCGGGGCCAGGCTGCTGGAGCCAATGGTGGAGTGGGGTGGGCGGAGCTGCTGCTGGAGCTGCTGGCAGGGCCTAGGAAGGCAAGAGACAGGACAACTGCCGGGGAGACTGGAAGTGGAGGGTGAATCCCCAAGAGAGGGACCTTTGCCCCAGCGTTAAATGCCAAAGCAGGCCCAGGTGTGAGCACTTCGGGGTAGACGCTGGTGGCACATGTTGCTCACGGTGTCCTAATTGTCACTGCAACACCTTCACATCACCTTGAACTTAAAGAACAGCAGCAAAGCTGTATCTGCTATCAGAGAGTGTTGGGTAGTCCAGCTTTAAAAGAACATACTCTCTCCATCCCATGCCCTTTAAACAAGCAGCCATAGAAGATGTCACAGTCTCCAGGGCCTGGCCCCGCTGTGTTGACAGCAGCTACACCTGTTGAGCCGACACTGCTGAGGCTGAGGCTGGCCCCAGTGCAGGAGGCTGGTGAGCTGCAGGTGCAGCTGACCCGAGGTGCACCCTCCCCTTAGAGGCCTGTCCCCACCTCCTCCCCTAGAGTCCTGTTCCTGCCACTTAGGGACCTCAGCAAAGGCATCAGCTGGAGAGCTTCAGGGACATCCCTGGGGATACGGAAGGCTCTCCTGACACAGGGCCCAGCTCTTACAAGGCCTTTGTAGGACCCCGTCTCCCCAGCATGTTCTGCTCATCCAGGACGGGGAGAACAAGGAGGAGGGCCCAGGCTCAGAAGCCAGGGACAGACTGCCGACGATTACCAAACAGTCCAGGCATCACCACGACCCTCAGTGTCCCTTGGTTCATATCACCTACCAGGCACAGCTGCAGAGAGAGTGTGGGGAGGGGCTGGGACCAAAGAGGCCAGAAACCAGCAGAAAGGAGGCAGAAGTGAGGTGGGTGTGCCTGGGGCACAAAGCCGGCCCCAGGGGGAGTTCAGTGGAGTCCTACAGCCAATTCCTGTGCGGACTGTGATGCCAGAGAGGCATGCAGCCTCTGGGCAAGTGGGGAGAGGGCTTGGGTGGTCTCCACAAGGGAGAAGAGGTGGAAGGGCCAGAGAAGACCACCAAGACCACCGTTCCCCCAGGCCTCGGGTGAGTGACCTGACTGTGAGACTAGCAGGCAGAACCAAACAGGGCTAAACTCCAACCCGTGTTGGACAAAGTAGCTTTTTCTTTGCTCGTTTGTCTATGTATTAAGAAGAGACTAAAATAGCCAAACGACGCTGGTTGCACGCGCTGACTGTGGTCTGTCTGCTGAATGTCTATTTTTGTACAGACCATGCCCTTGATCCCTCAGATGGACCAGAAACCCCCTTCCTTGCAAAAAAAAGCCAGTTCAATTAGGAAAAGATAGCCCAACCTAGAGCTCAGATCTACCAAGATAAGTACAGCAAAGCTTTGCTGCATTTTTGAGGAATAAAAACTTGCAGAAAGTACCAATAACCTTCAAGATCTGAATGAGATTCTATTATAACCTGTCCAAAAATTGCAAAATTTGGTTTTGGAAGCAGTGTCTGCTCTCACGTGATTCAGAGATTCTCTGAGGACCAGGGAGTTGACACACAAACCCCGCCACGGGTTCGAGCCAGATATTTCTCAAGGCTCTCACCTCATCAAGCTCCCAAGGGCCTGCTGGCAGCACCTATGTCGTGCCAACAACCCTGTCTGGTACACACCACGGCTGGGTAAGCACCCTTAAAAGCGAGACAAATAACGTCTGGAAACTGAAATGTGAAACTGTCAAGATGGCTTAGGAGAGAAAGGAGTGGACGCCGCTGATCTTTGGCATTTTGTATTTAGGATTATTCTAATTTTATACATAATTTATAGGCAGATCTTTTGGAAGGGATAAGGTTTTCATTTTTGTGCAACTCACTGTTGGCTTTTAAATAAAAAGTTGTTTTTCAGGGTGCCTTGATTGCCCTATAAAGCCTTTTAATTACCGCCAGGTAATTAAAATACACCTTTTAATTACCTCCAGGTGTGTTCCCGCTGCACCTACTCAGGCTGCACAAATGATCTGCTTCAGAAACCCCACTTCTCTGGGCTTCTGGCATTTTGCTGTGGTCACAGTGCAGGCTAGGGGTTGGAGAGCCAGCTTCGGGGACGGGTCCCGCTGCCAACTCCCTGCCATGCATGAACTCGGATGCAACTCTTGACACCCGGGTCCCTCGTGGAATTTCTGTTCCTTAGATACGAGTGAGCACACAACAATGTGTGTGTGTGAGGGAGTTATTTCTCCAAACTCGATTTCATTTTTGTTTCAGGAGCAGGGAAAGAATAATTTACTGAGGAATCAAACACAGATGGGAATGACCAAAAGGAGCTGATATCTGGGTTTTGTTTTTCAATATTTTGTTGCACAGAACAAGGTGCATCTGTGGCTTTGTGCGCTTGTGCCTGCCTGCCTGCCCTGGGGTGCTAAATCCTGGGCGGAGTTTGTCTGAAGCCTCCACAGTTACTGTGGTTGGTGCTGGCATTTGCCCAAACCCATTTTCTATCGTTCTCATATATAGGTGTGTGTGTGTGAAAATATATGTATATTTTTTCACTTAGATAGGGTCTTGTTCTCTTGCCCAGGCTGGAGTGCAGTGTGCAACCATAGCTCACTGCAGCCTCAAACTTCTGGGGTTAAGTGATCCTCCTGCCTCAGCCTCCCAAGTAGCTGGGATTATAGGTGTGCACCACCACGGCCAACCACTTCTTTTAAAAATTTCTGTAGAGATGGGGGTCTTGCTAAATTGCCCAGGCTAGTTTCGAACTCCTGGCCCCAAGCAGTGCTCCCACCTCAGCCTCCCAAGTGGCTGAAACTGCAGGTGTACACCTAGCTAACATAAAATATTTAGGAGGGGGCGGGGCACAGTGGTTCACGCCTGTAATCCCAGCACTTTAGGAGGCTGAGGCAGTGAATCACCTGAGGTCAGAGGTTCAAGGCCAGCCTGGCCAACATGGTGAAACCCTGTCTCTGCTAAAAATACAAAAATTAGCCAGGCATGGTGGTGGGCGCCTATAATCCCAGCTACTCAAAAGGCTGAGTCAGGAGAATCACTTGAACCTGGGAGGTGGAGGTTGCAGTGAGCCATGGCACTCCATCCTGGGCAACGAGAGCAAAACTCCATCTCAATCAATCAATCAATTATTGGTAGAGATAGGGTCTTGCTGTATTGCCCAGGCTGGTGTATAATGCCTGGCCTCAAGCAATCCTCCCACCTTGGCCTCCCAAAGTGCTGGAATTTGAGGTGTGAGCCACTGTGCTCTGCCCTGAGCCCATCTTTACACCTCGATGGCTTGTGCTGGCAAGCGGTTCATTTGAAAATTTGCACTTTGCAGAGGAACTGGTAGGACTTGAAGGAGCCTGTGGCAATGGAGAGCATGGCGTACCAGGCACTCACCCACTGCAAGCTCACAGCCATGGCAGCCGCCAGCTGTCATGTCCCTGAGGGGTTCAGACCCAGCAGCAGAGAGGAGACAGCCTGTCGGGGCTTGCACCTAGAGCTGGCGAGAGGAGGAGGGGGAAGGTCCAACCTCGGGCCTCCACCTGCCTTGGGCAGTGGTATGGATAGACATGGACGTATGTGAGCGCGGACATCCGTGCACACAGGCACAGGCACACAGGGAGAATCCCTCTTCCTCTTCCCCATCCGGCTCACTGGATTTTGGTGCTCCCAGGCACGCGCTCAGTGCATGTGGGCCGCCTCAAAGACCAAGTGAGAGTCACCACAGGCTCTTGCCAAGATAATTTTAAATATGAGATTCCTCCAAGGTCCCCGGGGGACATAGGAAAAAAAAAGAAGTAAGCCTCTGAATCCTTCACTCCTTTCAGCACTGCTGTCGGGCTTGGAATACCAATGATGGGCTGTGGAACAGGGTGGCGTGTCTCTGTGTGGGTGCCAGCTAATGGCCTTCGGCCGGCAGCTTCCCATTGGTTCCCAGGAGCCGGGCCCAGTGACAGCCCCAAGGGCCAGCCCCATTAGATGGGACCTGCCTCAGGAACCTGAGGGATGTTTCCATGGTGCTGTGTCCCTTTCTGAATAAGAGGAGGGGGTGCCCCTGAGCTATTCGTTAATGAAGCCCCAGAGCAGGCTGGGGTTCAAAGGAGAGAGTGCAGCGCTGCCAGGGCTCCCGCGGCTGCCATTCATGGCAGCCCAGTCTGGGGGCTTCCTCCCCACCAGCTCTTCCCTTCCCAGGCCAGGCTTGCAAAGGAATGAAAGCAGGAAAGGGTGTGAGTGGGTGGGCCGGGGCACAGCTCGCATAAGATACACAAAGGGTGCTGGTTCCCGCTCCTCAAAGCCTCGCCCGCCCCATTCCCTTCTCATACCCACCTCTCCCCCAGCACGCTGCAGGCTGCAGGCTCCACTCCATTTACCACCCCCTCCCCTCCCTGCCCCGCTATCCCATTCATCGCCCACCCCAGCTACCCTCACCCAAGAGTAGGCCCTTCCCTCCTCATCAATCCTCCCTGCTTTCAGAATTTCTCTTCTGCCCTGGCACTCAGTCCTACTCTCTGTCTGTTGAGTGTGGGTGTCCCCATGGCTCCGTCCCCAACACCCCAACCTGCCTGGATCATCTACTGGACGTCTGCACATTCATGTCTTAAGATGCCTCCAATTCAGCTTAGCTCGGCTTCTATTTACCTTCACCCATGACCCTGTTCCCTGTTCAGTAAATGACATACAAGCCACATGGTTGTCCCTGCCAGAAATCCAGAGATCATCCCTGTCTCCCTCAATGTCCTCACCAGCCCCCCACAGGGGCTATCCCCTCAGCAGCCCTCAACTCTGCTGCCACGTCTGTAGTGAGGCCAGGTGACCCCACCAGACAGTTCCCACGGGCTCCAAGACAAAATCCACCTCCTGAACATTCCAGACTACTGTGTGTCCACACACACAGACAAAGACATGTGCACACACAAAACGCCACGATGCAAACGTGCGTGCAAACATGCACATGAGCAGACATATGCCCACAAACCCATGCACACACATGCAACAATGCAAACGTACTTGAAAATGCACACTGCAACGTGCGCATGCACACACCAATGCCTGCACGCTCAGATATACACCCACAACACACCTCGCACAGACATTCGCACTAACAAACGTGTACAAATACATACAAACACACATGCAAACATATAAACATGCATCCAAAAACATACCTACAAGGACATACACAAACTTGCACCCCATATACACATACACACAGGCACACACATACATGACAGACATACACATGAAACACACATGCACACACACAAATATGCACACACACAAACGCACTTGAGGCTCAAGCCGGCTTGAGCTATGTGAGGCTCAAGCCGGCTTGAGCTATGTGAGGCTCCACTTTTCCAAAAAAGAGACTGCAAAAAAAAGAAAACCCATCTAGCCAACTTTTTTTTTTTTTTTTTTTGAGAAGGAGTCTTGCTCTGTCGCCAGGCTGGAACACAGTGGCACTATCTCGGCTCACTGCAGCCTCTGCCTCCTGGGTTCAAGTGATTATTCCACCTCAGCCTCCCAAGCAGCTGGGACTACAGGTGCATGCCACCACGCCCAGCTAATTTTTGTATTTTTAGTAGAGACGAGGTTTCACCATGTTGGCCAGGATGGTCTTGATCTCTTGACCTCGTGATCCACCCGCCTCAGCCTTCCACAGTGCTGGGATTACAGGCGTGAGCCACCGTGTGCCCGGCCAAAAGTATGAGCTTTTGATCGGTGTGGACCACAGTGTCAGATGCCAACTTGTTAATAATTAATATGTTAATCTGTTCACACGTCACGCATATTTAAAGTCACATCTAAAAGAAAACACTGATCTGGAGCATGCCTCTCGTGGCACTCCTGAGACTTGGCTGCACCGGCAGCTTAGTCCCCGTGTTTTGGATCCTCACACAGTTTTCCATGCATGACATCCTCCACTTCCAGCTAAGCTGTTTGCAATTCACGTGACGATTTAGAAATCTGCTCATGCCGGGCGAAGCAGCTCCCGACCGTAATCCCAGCACTTTGGGAGGCCGAGGCAGGGAGATCCAGCTTGAACCCAGGAGTTTGAGACCAGCCTGGACAATATAGTGAAACCCCCTCTCTACATAAATACAAAAATGAGCTGGGCATAGTGGTGTGCCCCTGTGGTCTCAGCTACTTGGGAGGTTGAAGTGGGAAGATTTCGTGAATCCAAGAAAATGCAGGTTGCAGCGAGCCGAGATCATGCCATTGTACTCCAGCCTGGGTGCCAGAGCAAGACTCTGTCTAAAAAAAGAAAAAAGAAAAAAAAATCTGAACAAGACATGCCATGATTGGAGCATTTCTCCCCAAGCCACGAGTGCTGGTGTGCTGAACCTGAGGATGGTGGTCCAGGAGGTAGTGGTTTTATGATCACATTTCAAAATGTAACCACAGGCTGTTTTCTTTTTTTTTTTTGAGACAGAGTTTCACTCTTATCGCCCAAGCCAGAGTGCAATGGCGTGATCTGGGCTCACCACAACCTCCACCTCCCAGGTTCAAGCAATTCTCCTGCCTTAGCTTCCTGAGTAGCTGGGATTATAGGCATGCACCACCACGCCCAGCTAATTTTGTATTTTTTGTAGAGATGGGGTTTCTTCATGTTGGTAAGACTGGTCTTGAACTCCTGACCTCAGCTGATCCACCCACCTCCGCCTCCCAAAGTGCTGGGATTACAGGTGTGAGCCACTGCACCCGGCCCTGCTGGCTGTATTTTTAAAGTCGCATTTTAAACGCTGATTCACAAAGACAGCCAAAGCTTGCAAATGTGAGGTTCTACTCCTGAAAAAATGACTAATCTGAGTTAAATTTATTTCTGACATCTTTTTAGTGGATTCTGCCAGGCGACCTCCATACATATTGCTCCCAGCTTCTGACTACTCCCTCAGTTCCCAAATAGTGTGTGGCTGTCAAAATAAACGAATTGAGAGCCTCATGCTATGAGATACTTTCTAAGGACTTAAGAAGGCAGCACCCTCTTTCCTGAAGGACACTTTTAAATTTTTATTTCTGTTTTTTTTTTTTTTTTTTTTTTTTTTTTTTTTACAGATAAGATCTGGCACCCCAGGCTGGAGTGCAGAGGCACAATCACGGCTCACTGCAGCCTTGAACTCTTGGGTTCAAGTGATCCTCCTGCCTCAGCCTCCCGAGTAGCTGGGACTACAGGTGTGTGCTACCATACCTGGTTAATGTTTTCATTGTTTTCTTTTCTTTTTTTTATTTTATTATTTTATTTTTTTTAAGATGGGGTTTCACCATGATGGCCAGGCTGGTCTTGAACTCCTGACCTCAGATGATCCACCCACCTCGGCCTCCCAAAGTGCTAGGATTACAGGCGTGAGCCACCACGCCCGGCCATGTTTTCTTTTCTTTTTGAGATGGTGTCTCGCTCTGTCACCCAGGCTGGAGTGCAGTGGAGCGATCTTGTCTTACTGCCGCCTCTGCCTCCCGGGCTCAAGCGATTCTCGTGCCTCAGCCACCTGAGTAACTGGGGCTACAGGCACACACCACCATGCCTGACTAGTTTTTGTATGTTTAGTAGAGATAGAGTTTTGCCATGTTGGCCAGCCTGGTCTAGAACTCGTGGCCTCAGCTGATCCACCTGCCTCAGCCTCCCAAAGTGCTGAGATTACAGGTGTGAGTCACTGCACCCAGCCTCATTTTTACTTTTGGTAGAGATAGGGTCTCGTTCTGTCACCCAGGCTGGAGTGCAGTGGTGTGATCATAACTCACTGCAGCCTCAGCCTGGGCTCAAGCCATCCTCCCACTGCAGCCTCCTAAAGTGCTGGGATGACAGGCGTGAACCACCAGGTCATGAAGAATAAATTTTGAGGGCACCCCCCCTTCTATTTGAACTGTTCCAGAATGAAACCAGGGCCTTCTTCAGCCCTCAGCCTCACCCCACAGGAGCCTCCTCCAATGCCAAGCTCAGCAGCCTCCCAGTCTCAGCTCCTGCCTCATCCTCCCACCTCCTAGGCCTGAGACTCCTCTCTTTTCTGCCCGGAGGGATGCTCCCTGTCCGATCTGCCCTTCACCTACTCACCTGATTCTTTCTCACCAGCCGTTTCTATTTTACAATGACATTTTGCTTCTTAAAAAAGATATCTAACACACTATAAAAAGAAAAACAGAAGTATAGAGTATCGTCATCTCCCTCTGGCCCCACCCATTCTGGGGGCTTTTGTCTCTCCTCCCCACTGCTACTAGGGAACTCTTAGTCCAGAGCGAGTGTGAGCTGTTCCTCAGCCCCTTGCTCCACAGATGTGCCTCAGGCCCCACGTGGCACCCTGGATCCCATCAGTGCCTCCTCGAGGCACCCCATGCCTGCCGTCTGGCCTCCCCTCCAGCCACACACCCCTCACCACGGTCTTTTTGGAAAATGCCGGGCTCTACCCGACCTCCAGCTGGCCCCTCGCCTGTGCTTCCAGGAATGGAACCAGTCCGGATGACCCTCTGCTGAGAAGCTTTTCACGATCAGCTCCTCCTCCCCACGGTATTTTAGTGTTTTAGTATTTATTGTACTCGAGGGCTCTTTGGACACACTATCAGGGTTTATTTTGTCTGTTTGCAACAAAACTAAGCTCTGTGAAGACTAGGTCTTTGGGGCCAGGAAATAATTTTTTCTTTTTTAATTTTTTGTAGGCAAGGTCTCACCCTGTTGCCCAGGCTGGAGTGCAGTAGTGCAATCATAGCTCACTGCAACCTTGAACCCCTGGTCTCAAGCGATTCTCCCACCTCAGCCTCCCAAGTAGCTGGAACTACAGGTGTGTGCTCCCATGGCTGGCTAATTCTTAATTTTTTTTCTTCTTTTGCTGTGTTGCCCAGGCTGGTATGAGACTCCTGGCCTCAAGCGATCCTCCCGCCTCAACCTCCCAAAGTGCTGGGAGGACAGGCATGAGCCACTTCACCAATCCTAAATTCATTTACTCACCAAATATCCACCGGCTTAGGTGCGGAGAACCCAAGCGGGGCAGAGCACAGCCAAGGTCTCCCCTCCAGGGTGGTGGGGACCCAGGTGATTTAGACCCAGGAACTAGGAGTGTTGGGGAGCAGTTCTGGTTTCCCAGAAAAGGGAGCAGGTGGGGAGCAAGTGGGGAGCAGGTGGGGAGAGGAGTGTCTTCCAGTCCCAGGGAACTTTCAACCTTCTTCCAGAGGAAAAGGGAGCAGGGCCCCCACCTACAGGATGGGAAAGGCCCCAGGGTGGCCAGACACAGTGGGTCAGGCATGGCAGGGGCGACAGGGCTCAGGAGGGACACAGAAGCCAGGCTGGAGGGACCTGGTCCAGAAGCTGTGGGAACAGGATTGGATTTGCATTTGAGAAGGGGAGGCTGGGAGCAAGAGGGGACTGACGACGGCTTATGGGCTGATGAGGAACCATGTGCTTGCTGACCCAGGGAGGAGAGAGCCCAGGGCCCTGGGAAGGGGAGAGCCGGGCTGTTGGCCAAGAGAGGCAGTGGGGGAGGAGGCCTGGCCAGACTGGGGAGCTGCACAGAGAGGAGCACATTCCACCCACTCCTCCAGAAGGCAGCCACGTCCAGGCCAGCTCCTCCTACCCCAGAGCCTCCTGCCCCAGCTCCTCCTGTCCCAGCTCCTCCTGCCCCAGCTCCTCCTGCCCCAGCTGCTCCTGCCCCAGCTCCTCCTACCCCACCTCCTCCTACCCCAGCTCCTCCTGCTCCTCCTACCCCACCTCCTCCTACCCCACCTCCTCCT